>PVKP010030518.1:0-27849 GCA_004027715.1 Plecturocebus donacophilus
CTTCCAATTGCTGTTTTCCTTGTGGGGATGGGACCAGCCGAGCCCGTCTGTCCCGTATACTCTGCAGTGGGAAGCGCCGCGCCGGGCACCGGCAAAAGAGCCACGCCGGCCAAAAGAGTCGCGCTGGCGACCCGTGTGGCTCCTCTGCCAGGAATCTCCCGGTCTGTGGGCAAAAAAATTCGTCGGAAAGTGCAGCGTCCACTCGTTCTCTGCGCTTTCACTGGGAGCTACATTCCTGAGCTGTTGCTAATCGGCCATCTTGGATCTCTCGGTGGCGATTAGTTATTTAGTGTAAAGGATGAAACAAAGGTTAGCATCAAGCAGGCCTAGCTTTGTAGAGTTTTGATACTTTGAGATTTGATTTTTTTTTTTTTTTTTGTATTTGGGAAAGTTGTTTAACTTCTCAATGCTTGTGTTCATCTATAAAATGGAGAAAATGATGTTTCTTTGAGTTGGTGTGAAGATTAAAGGGGAACTGCTTAGGAAAGGATTTGGCATTAAGCAAACACTCCATAAATGTTAGCTGTTATTGTCATATTTATAAGAAAAGACATTAATAGTTTCAGTGAAAATAGTTAACAAACTTTTTACTCTTCTTAAGGAGATTAGAAGAAAAATGGTTCATGTCATAATTAAGATTTACTGAAGATCCTAGTACAAAGAAAAAAAAACTTTGAAAAGCTGAAATGATAGCCAAGTTTTAAAAATATCCTTTGTTGTGAGCTCTTTTGGGATTCCCTTCCTCTGGGATAAGAAAAGAAAACTGTGCCCCTCTTCCTTTTCATTCCATGGGGCTTTCTCTCCCATATTTCAAACATGAAATACCATTCCTTGCCATCTGCCTTGGGCTGACAATGCCAAAGAACCTCCTGCCGAGGTTGTTTTCAAGCTGTGGGTCGGCACCGTAAATCTCAACAAATCCTCAGTGGTCTGAGGATGAGTGGAAGTCATTATCATGGCTCTTACTGATGCATTCTGTCTACAATAGAGTAAATACCACCATAGGACACTGCCCTGCAGGCAAAGCATCATTCTAGCTTTTTGTGTGCATTCCCCATCAGCAAGTCTCAAATGGAATGCCATAATGTGTCTATTGTATACATTTTTGAATAAATAACTATAACAAAGAGAATATGCTGGTCCCATTTAATCTTAGCACTTAACTATGAAAACAAAGCACATTTCCCACGCTAGTGACATGGAGCAGGAGAGGCCTATTCCAGCGTGGTTCTTGTCAGGCCATCCAAGGTAAACCTGGTGCAAGCCATGCTTATGGCTTCTAGAGCTCAGCTCCCTAAAACCTAAATTTTCCAACTGCAGGGTGATCAGGCAATGTAGTGGCGATGATACAAAATTTAAGAACTTACAACTTAGTATCCTTTTGTTTACAAATGACAGAGCCTCAACTCAAGCAAGCTTAAACAATACAGAGAAAAGCTGAGATGTAAGCTTCAGGTAGGGCTTACTCAAGTTTCCCAAAGGTTAAGACCAAGATCCAGGTTCTTTGTTTTCTGAAAGTGGTTGTGGACCTCGAAGACTAATGAGAATAAACAAAAATTCTGGGCTGCTTAAGCCTTGTACTATATTCTGTGAAACCCATTTGGCAAAGAGCTTGTGCTACTTGGAATGATATTTTTATCTTTCACTTTTTTGTTTGTTTGTTTTTTGAGACAGCATCTGGCTCTGTTGCCCATGCTGCAGTGCAGTGGCATGATCATAGCTCACTGCAGCCTCAAACTCCTGGGCTTAAGTAATCCTCCTGCCTTGGCCTCCTGAGTAGTTGGGACTACAGGCATATACCACCATACCTGGCTTGTTTGTTTGTTTGTTTGTTTTTGGAGACACAGAGCCTCACTATGGGTTTCCCGGGCTGGCTCAAATTCCTGGGGGTAAGCAAACTTCCTTCCTTGGCCTCCCAAAGTGCTGGGATTACAGACATGAGCCACCACACCTAGCTGTATTTTTACTCTTTTTCCATTGTCATTCCATTATCTGTAGAAAACAAAAATGAAGGAGGTCTCTGCCTTGCTCTCAGAACTCTAGTAGGAAACAAAATTAACCAAATTAAAAAATAAAATATTGGCCGGGCATGGTGGATCACACCTGTAATCCCAGCACTTTGGGAGGTCAAGAGATTGAGACCATCCTGGCCAACATGGTGAAACCCCATCTCTACTAAAAATACAAAAATTAGCTGGGCGTAGTGGCATGAGCCTGTAATCCCAGCTACTTGGGAGGCTGAGGCAGGAGGATTGCTTGAACCAGGGAGGCAGAGGTTGCTGTGAGCTGAGCTCATGCCACTGCACTCCAGTCTGGCAATGGGGCGAGACTCTATCAGATAAATAAATAAATGAATAAATGAATGAATCAATGCTGCCTGCCTGGTTACCTAGAGAAAGATGGAGGGAAGGCAGACTCTAGCTGGCCTACTCACTATATTGTATTGATGATTAAATCAATTCCTACTGCCACCAACCTATAGAATTAGATGCACTGAGGAGTCCACAGGGGAGCAGTAGGTGGCCAACCAGCTCCTGAAGTTGGAGGCATCTGTCCTTATGACTTTTGATTGGAGCTCCTATTGTGAAACCATTGTTTGTTTTCTTCTTTGTTCTTCATGTGTGTGACCTCTGCCTCCCATCTGACATTTACAGAAGTCTCTTTTTGGAGCTCACTTTTAGCTGCCCTAGAGGGGAACTCTTCCATGTGTTTTCCTGGGTTCCCAAAAGAGAATTTTCTATAGACTCCAGAGCTTTTCAGACCATCCTTTATGTGGCCCAGAGTGCTGGTATCTATCCTTCTAGTCATTTCCAGTGTAGCAGTACAAGGATGACAAGATAGCTGTGAGCATTTAATTCCACATACATCTAGAAGGCTATGGATTTTAGATGGGTGATACAGGTGCCTACTTACTACATGCCATGAGAGAATGGAGGAGGACATACTTCCATTTGAGAAGGAGAGCTTCATGGAGAAAGTGACATTTAATAAGTCTTTTAGAACTGAATTTGGGTTCTCCAAAGGTATGGGAGGAGGTGGCTTCAACCAGCAGCGTCAGCATTACCTGGTAGAAGGCGAGAAAGGCGGAATCATGGGCCCCACCGTAGGCCCACTGAACAGAAACTGGCATTTCAGCGAGATCCTCAGGTCATCCATAAGCATGCTCAGCTTGAGATGCACGATTCTAGACCAGTCAGTCTCAGCCTTGATAGCATGTTGGAATCACTCCAGAAGCTTAAAGAAAAAAAAAATGACAGTCCTTCTTTCAGGGATTCTAATGTAATTTTTAAAAATGCAAAATGAAACAAAACAAAATGGTCTCCAGGTAACACCACTGAGCAGCCAAGGCAAAGAATGAGAGCTCTGTGTGGGTCTCGGCACAGTGAGAGAAGCAGCATGGTGCACTCAGGGCCCGTGGGTCGCTCAGCAGCTGGTTGTTGGAAAGGAGGGTGGCTTTAGGGCTGGGGTGGTGGAACACATCAGGCTGCAGAGAGAACCAGGTAGAACATAAAGGGCCTATTTGCTTCACTCAATGCAGACCATTGGGTAGATGACAGGGGCTGTGGAAAGGTGTAAAAAGAGGGATGGGGTTATCAGCCTTGCACTTGGGAACGACCACCTTAAGAATGGGCCATGGGAGGGAGACCAGTTGGAAGATAAGTTAAACATTTTTCAGGTAAGCAGCGTTGACTTCATAATTGGCCAGGCCCAATGCAAAATAAAACTGTGGGCTGCTTGTTTAAAAAACAAGAAAAATGTGTTCTTAAAGGTGCTAAAAGGTAAAACTTTTTCCTTCTTTCTGTTGTCTCTTTTGACTGGTCATGATATTTTTTTATTTGCTATTTTAATATCATGCTCCTTCAGACACAGGGCTACTCAATGGGCAAGTGCTTAAGGGGCTCTGCCCAGTCACTCAGTGAGGTATGCAGCTCAGTAGAGTATGCAGCCCAGTGGCCACAGGGCCTCTCCCTCCCACTAGCCATAGGACCAAGGTGCTGTGTCCTTGCTGGAGGAGGGGAGTCAAGCTCCCCTTCCCTAGAGCTCACTGCCCCTACCCATGGGGGACAGCCAATCTCCAAGGGATTTCAGTGTTTGCATGAGATACCAAATACTTGACACCTGGATCTAGGTGGGCAGGAGGTTAGCTCCTGCTAAGGCACCCACTGAACTTGCAGTGGCACTGCCAGTCACTCCCAAGCCTTGACCCTCTGCATGCCTGGCCCAGGCCCTGCCAGGTGCAGGTGAGATGGAAGGTGGGGCTCTAGTTGCTGGGCTGAGAGCAGGAGGGGAATGGGTAGCTGGGAACACCCTGGGGAGATGGAGGAGAGTGCAGCTGTACGAGGCAAGCCTCCACCACCCCCTCCTCACAGCCCTCCTCTCTCTACTTCTGTGCATGCCCCATTGGCCTCTGAACTTCACTTATAAAACATAAATTCAAAGATAAAATTAAGAATTTTAAGACAGCCATGCCTGCAGAACACTGAACTCCAAGTGACCAGCCCTTCTGAGAGTAGGCACCTCTGCAGCTACATTGGTCACACCCATAAAGCTGGCCCTGCAGGGTGAATATGGAAGGATGGATTTGAGAGGCATTCAGGACATAGTAAACCAGGGCATGGCAATGTTCAGGGAGGAACGTGTTGAGAGTTCACTGGAGATGTCTGGATGTGTGACCGCATAGAGGGTGACACCATTAGGATATATAGGGATACAGGGGTAATAATTATAGGGATGGGACAGGGGCAAGTGTTAGGGACCTGAGAACACTTCCTTTGTTGCAAGGAGAATCATCCGTCTTTTCTCTGATTTAATTGCAATTGCATAGGCTGGCACTTTCAGAACAAGGATAAATAACAGAGGAGAGTGGGGCTCCTTGCCTTCTTCCAACTCTAATTAGCCTGCTCTGACTGTTTTATCCTAAGCATGATGCTAAATTTGATTCACAAATGGGTACTTACTTCTGTTCTTTTAAGGATTTTCTTCAGGGATGGGATTTCTGTCCAATGTCTTTTAGGCACTTACTGAACAGATACCACAGCATTGGCTGTTTTCCAGTGTTGTATAGGGCGTCTTACATGAATAGATTTTTCTGGGATGTGGACTGGATGTCAAGTGGGGATTTTTTGTAGTCCCAGATTTAGGGGAGGACAAAGTGATCCTATGCGCCAAAAATTCTAGAGAGAACACCCATTTAGCTGGCACTAATTTGGAGCTGGAAACCCTCCCCCAAACCCCTACTCCCACTCCAAGCTTATTTGGATTAGAAAACGGCCTGCCTTTTGTCTACCATGTGAACACTGGTCAGGGCCTACCCAACAAGAATGTCAGTATTCATGGAAAGAGGTGTTTCCCTTCACCAGGTGCTTTGACCCTTAGGCAGGGGTCATGTTCCTGTGGTCCCAGCTCCTCAGGAGATTGAGCGGGAAGGATTGCTTGAGCCCAGGAATTTGAGGCTGCAGTGAGCTGTGACTGTACCACTGCTCTCCAGCCTGGGCAACAGAGCAAGACTCTGTCTCTTAAAAAAAGATAAAGAAGAAAGAGAACAAAAGTAAGAATTGTTTCATGTTTCTATTTCTATTAAGCTGGGACCACGCAGTAGTCTTGTTCACTTGCATTTCTAGGCCAATCCTCACTGGGGCATGCTATATTACTTTTTCAGTGTCCTGCTGAGGTTTAGTTACTATGTGTCATTTAAGATCATTGCATCAATAATCATAGGGAGAAATTATGTGTATATTTTTTGTATATTCTTGATAAGGTATTCTTTCTAAAAGGAATTTGAGGTGTTTCTTTCTTTCCCTGTGCTCTGAAACAGTTTAAATATTTTAGAATCACATGAACCTTCATGTGCTGTATTAGTCCGCTTTCATACTACTGATAAAGACATACCCGAGACTGGGCAACTTACAAAGAAAGAGGTTTCACTGGACTTACAGGTCCACGTGGCTGGGGAAGCCACACCATCATGGCGGAAGGCAAGGAGGAGCAAGTCCCGTCTTACATGGACGGCAGCAGACAGAGAATGAGGAAGATGCCAAAATGGAAACCCCCGATAAAACCGTCAGATCTTGTGAGATTTATTCATGACTCTGAGAATAGTATGGGAGAAACCACCATCATGATTCAATTATCTCCCACTGGGCCTCTCCCACAACGCGTAGGAATTAAGGGAGTAGATTTGGGTGGGACACAGAGCCAAACCATACCACATGCTAAATGGATTCACCCATGAAATCACCAGGCCTGCCATTTTTTGGGGGTAAGCAGATGAGGAAATGCTATTCCTGTCTTTACCTTGTTTGGGTGGAACATGAGGAAAGGCTGGTTTCTTCCTATCCACCTCCCTCCTGTCCCATAGCATGGCTATCGAGTTATGCTGGAACACATACAAAATAATGAAGTTTTCCTTTGAATTTAAACAGTCACCAAATGTTTGCTCTCAGCTTATGGGCCCAGGTCCATCTAGGGAGACCTGGTGCTTGCTGGAGCGGGGAAGGTGAAGGATAGGTCCACTTTCCACCTCCAAGGAGAACAGGATCCTGGTGGAGAGCCACAGTCACATGCCCCATCCAGCCAGGGAACAGGACAATATGAAAAAGGCCAGTGCCAAGTTCAGTAGCTCCCTGGGAACGACTCATTGGCTTTCATTTTATCTTTGGATAAAATCTGGAAAATCTATATAAACGGTAAAAATCTATAAAGAGTAAAATACATCAGTCTAGGGCCAAAACATTTTAAGATTCTATCCTGCCCAACTATTTTTCAAGCCACAGTTTTGTACCCATTTAATGAAAGGCAAGCCAAACAAACTCTCCGCATATGTAAGCCTGTGGTCCTTAGGGGATTTTATCCCTGCCTTCCTCCCCATCCTGCATGCTTGTTCAGAGGGAGTACGAGGGAGGCATTGCGGTCGCTTTCATCATTTGGTCAGGAAAACCCCCCTTGGAAGATAGCGTGCGGCAAATACTCTCTCTTGTCGGGGGAGGCTGTCTTGAAATCGCATCATCTTTTTCCCTCCAGTTCTTTCTTGGTCTGTAGTGAATGGGAAGGGAGGACTGGATTATTTCAGTTCTGGCAATGGATACATCAAAATTGCGTCCCTCTCCAACTCCCTTTCCCTCGAGGACCTAATTTATTTCACGCATTTTGACCTATCCCTGCTTAGAAACAACTGCTGTGATTCTCTGCTGAGGCATTTCCCTCCTCGCCTTTTTTGGCCCCCAGGCAAACCCACCAGGCCACAGCCCCTCTGACTATGATGTCAGCCTGGCTGCTGGGCCCAGCTGGATGGAGGTGTGTTTTATGAAGTTCAACCCTGCACCCTGGGCCATAAATACACATTGTACACATAAATGTACAGCTAACATTGCCCAGGCCCCTCCGGAGCACCATGTTAATAAGCAGACAGTAAGTCTTTAAAATATGGAAAAGTAGTTAATCTTTCCGCTGGCAAATCTTTTGTGGGGGGTGGCTTTTCTCCTCCCAGTGTAGCTACTTACAGGGCTTTTCAACTCCTAGGATTTGGGAAAGAAAGAAGGAAAGTTGCTGTGGGCCTTTAGAAACACTAGTATCTTACATTTGCTGTCATTAAGCATCTGCACTGAGTGATTACTCTGGGTCTGTCCTCAAGGAGTGTGAGCTCTAATCATTGCAGCATGAGACAGACAGTCTAGTCTGCTGTCTGTGGCAGAAGAACCACACAAGCCTGGGCTTTGCGAGCTGAAGCTTTGTGTTTGAACCTCCTGCTCTGCCCCAGTTACTCTAGGTAGTAGCTTTTGGTTTCCCTATCTGTAAAATGGGCATAATTTTGTCTTATTCATATAGCTGTGGTAAGAGTTTACTTATCCTCATTGAGTTTCAGTTTTCTCTTTTGTACGACGGGCTTGATCCTCACACTTCACTTTAAAATCGTTTTAAGAAGACATTAACACATTCCCCTTGTAGAGAACTTCAGGGTTACAGATGCAGTCCAAATCTCCCTTGACAGTTAGTACCTGTCACAGTGCTTTCTTCAGAGGTAACCACTGTTGCTGGTGTAGTGTGTAACCTTCCTGACCTTTATTTATACATCCATGCATTAGATAGATACATACATACATAGAGACAGAGAGATAGACATATAAAGAATCTATAGAAATGTGTCTTTTTGTACTCATTTCATGTATAAATACCAAGGACTTACCAGGCAAGTAATCCTAGAGGATACAAAACAAAAAGGCTCACCCAAAAATTAAGATGCTCAAATCACTTGGTTGATTGAATGCATTTAAAGTACATAGCTAGAAGCAAGGGGAAAGAGTGTGGAGGACCTCCCTCCCTGTATCCTGAGTTATGCACTGTTCCTCTCTTCTCCCATCTTCCCTTCCTTCCCCTTCCCTTGTCTCCACTCTCTCCTGCTCTCTCTCCCACCGATGGTGTAGTGAGGAGGACCACACTTGAGGGTCCTCAGTCTGGAACAGAGCCTCAGCAGGCAGAAGGGGCCTGTAGCCAACACACATTTACCTTATTGGAGAAGTACAAGGGCAAGTGTGTGGCTCACCTGTAACCTCCTGAGCAGCCACAGCATTTATCTGTGTGTCTCAGGCAAAGAATGGATGTTGCCAGTGAGTTAATTTAAGGATGACCCAGGAGAGAGCTATCAACCTAGAGACAACAGGGTCTGTCCCTTAAGAATTGCATGCATTTAATTTTATGTGGTCCTTCTCTTCCTTCCTCTCTGTAGGAAGATACTTCATATGTTCTTCCTTTACTATTTCTGTTTAACTTGCACACGTGCTACTTGTTGAGTCCATTTACTCTAGTCTAACATGAGTCATGGGTCACTTATGTGCTATCTATACCTAATACATCTTATAAGTTTTATCCATCTTATTTTTCTTGTTTCTCTGTAGCAGAATTAAATATTCTTAAAGAAATAGTCCTAAATATTCTTAAATACTCATACTTTATGTAAAGTTGTACAACATTATTTTCCCACTCACCATCTTGAGTCTCCTTTCATGGCAGTAAATAGAGATACTCTTTCTCCTGCTACCTGGTGCCAAGTAGGCCACCGAGTGGGCATATGCTTGCTTATTCAATCATTGCACCATTGTTGGACATTTAGGTGGGGTGTTTTTTTCTTTTTTCCTTTCAATGAACATAATTACCACAAGCATCTTTATACATGACTTCTTGAGTTCTGAACAAGAGTTTCTTTTACTGAGAAGTGAAACTACGGAGAAAATAGGGTGTGAAAGATTTCCACTATAATAACAACAAATTGTCCTATAGTAGCTGTAAAAGTTCATTTTCCCACCAATGGTATAGAACAGTATTCATTTCTTCAGATTTTCTTCATTATTTGATATCATAGATTTTTATTTTTACCATGTCCTAGTCAAATCATATTTTCACTTATACTTCTCCAGTTTTTAATGAGATTGAACCCCCTTTTACCTACTTGTTACCCATCTGTGTTTTCTATGAATTGTCTCACAGGTTTCAGTATTGGGTAGGACAAGCAACTGCCCTTCCCCTTTTTTTGAGACAGAGTCTCACCCTGTCACCAAGCTGGAGTGCAGTGCCACGATCTCAGCTCTCTGCAACCTTCACCTCCCGGGTTCAAGCTGTTCTCCTGCCTCAGCCTCCCAAGTAGCTGGGATGACAGGTGCATGCCACCGCGCCCAGCTAATTTTTGTATTTTTTTTTAGTAGAGACAGGGTTTCACCATGTTGGCCAAGATGGTTTTGATCTATTGACCTCATGATCCACCCACCTCGGCCTCCCTAAGTGCTGGCATTATAGGTGTGAGCTGCTGCACTCGACCCCTTCCTTTTTCTATAAAACCCAGTTTTTTTCATAATTGTCCAGACTATTCTCTGTATTTACTCTTCTGAAAGAATCTTAGAATCATGTGCTCAAATTCCATCAAAAATCCTATTGCGATTTTTTTGAAATTGCTTTAAATTAAAAAAATTGAGAGAAATGAAATATTTAAAATATGAGTGTTCCTTTCCACCACTATTGTCCTTTCAATTTTTGGCTTGTGTTTTTATGTTTCTCAGTAAATTTGCATCATTTTTTTCATAAAGGCATATGTTTTACCAGACTTATTCTTGGGCATTTTATAGTGATGACTGATACTATCAATGGTTCTTTATTTCGCAAATATTTTTCATTGGTTATTGCCAGTGTCAGGCTGTGGGTTTTATATGCTGATTATGTTAACTAGCCAGCTTGCTGAGTTCTTTTATTAGTTCTAATAGTTGGTCAGTGGGTTCATGTGGGTTTTCTGTGAACACAGCAATATCTGTTCTTTGGGCTATTGGGTAGAATTCACCTGGGGGTAGATTCTCAATGAGCATTTCAGTTTTGTTTATGGCAATAAGTCTGCTCATGATTTTTAAAGCTTGGCCAAATGTAGATAATTGATGCTTTATCCCCAAAGGCGTGTTTTCTCTAAGTTCTTAAATTGTTTACAATGCTATACATAATAGTCACCGAAAGTATTTAAAATGCTCCTGTATCTTTCAGGTTATAATGATACTTTGTGACTTATTTCTTGATCGGGAGTGCCAAAAGTTGATTTCTGTCAGTAAGCTTTTAAACTAGAGTTTGATTCTGTTGGATAGCTTCACAGTTTAATTTGTATTGTATTCTTCTGCCTTTATCATTTCAAGTTCTGTCATTGATTCAACAAATACTTGCTTAAGAAGTTGCTTTGTACCAGGCACAACTCTAAGTGCTAGAGATAACTGACAATCTGAGGCAGTCAGATGCAGCCTCGTTGCTGTGGGAACTACAGTCTTTTATGAGGGGCAGACTGTCAACAAGCAAGGAGGAAGAGACAGGAAAGTGGTGAGGTCATTGGTGTCCTTGGCAAGAACTGATTCCGTTGGAGTGGTGAGGATTACAGTCTTGGAGTACAATTCGTAAAGGAGGGAAAGGTAGGGGGAGAGAGCGCGATGGGGGAAGAGGGGAGGATTATAGACAATTATTTTTAGGAGTTGTGCTATGAGGGAAGAGAGAGAAACGAGGTAGTCACAGGAGGGAGGGTTAAGGGACAGTTTTGTATTTCCTGAGATGGGAGCTGTGACAGCATGTTTGCCAGCCTCCATCCAGGAAGGGCTAGTACATGAGGGAAACTTTGTGCAGCAGTCACCTGTCTCTTCTTTTCCACCAGTCACATCCTTGAAGAAGCTTGAGAGATGGGCTTTGCAGAGGGGCATGGATAGATCAGTGGACAAGAGGGAAGACCATGTATAGGGCACAGGTGCAGGTTTATGTTCTTATTTTTCCAGCTTCTTGATTTGAAAACTTAGCCAAATATTTGCAACCTTGGTTTTTTCTGATGAAATTATCTAAGGTTAAACTGCACAAATTTGAATCTGGGCTATTATCAAATCTCAAGGATTGATGAAAGGCGTTTTTTTTAACTTTTAATTTTCACTTTTTATACCTTTTTGCGATAAATTTCTAATTGTATTCTACCATAAAAGAATGTGTAATCGATACTGTAGGTTCTTTGGAATGTGTTGCAGTTCCCTGTTTGAAAATAATTTATATTCTGTGTTATTTATATCTGAAGAGTTTTGGGTCCATGTTTTTAATAGATCATGCTTTCAGAAATCCCTTTTGTTATTTTAGTTTGCATACTATGATCATTATGTGCATAAAGAATCATGTTTTATCTTAGTGGATTATAATAGTTTTCAGTATGAACTATTTTATTACATTTTGATATTTTACTCTGAATATTTGTATATTACTACTAAACTGGAACCTGTTTCTTTTATTGTTAGCATATTTTTGGTATATTTTTTCCTCCTCCTATGTCATTCTGTTTTAGGAGTGTCTGTGGCAAACAGCATAATGTTTGTAAATGCAATTTAAGAGTCTTTGCCTTTTAATATGTGAATCTAACAACCTCTCAGTTATTGCAATTGGTAATAATTTTAGGCTTACACTGGCAGTCGTGTGTGTTTAGAGGGGTGTTTAATTTCTCATGCTATCCAGATTTCAGGTTTTAAATAGTTTTTCAATAATTATTCCTAAGTTTGAAAATATAATTTTCTATAAATTATAGAGATTAAGAATCTGTTTTTCTCTGGACACTGACATACTTTTGACTGCCTTTTTTTCCTCAAGTTTACTCTGTTTTTTCATCTTGAGTACTCCCCTTGAGAAACTGGTTTTATTCTCCTTCTAAGTAATTTGTTTCTAGAGAAGCTTTTAGGATTGGTCTGTATATTTAATGATAGGAAGTTTTTCACTCATGTTTGAGTGGGCCCATTCATGGAAAAGAATTGGATTTGTGTTTTCAGTACAAAAAATATTTTCTCTCTTTGGATCTTTTATGTCATATTTTCATCTCTTCTCCTTACTTACTCATCTGGTAGATACATTTGGTTTAATATTCTAGTCAGCCATTTGTTCTTCAGAGTATTGTGTGATCTTGGTTTTGTACTTTTCTTTGAGACTTAGTTAATATGCCATCTCCAAGGGGGAAATTGTTGGTTTTCTGATGAGAGCTATCTCAGGTAGAATATATTTATGTTGATGAGCAAAATCCATTAAGAGGCCAATTGCTGGAGCAAGATTCTCCTATAGGCAAAAAAGAGTCTAGTATTAAAGAGGGAAGGTAAAGCAGATACAGATATAGATGAAATTAATTAGCAAAACAGCAAGATTGAATATTTTTCTGAAGCCAGGTGTAGTTCTAGATGAGGGTGGGAAGGGGGGAGAGTAGGTGTCCCAGAGTGTGGATAGTGGTTAAGACATTGAAGAGACCTCTTTGCACAGTGGCAAGCCCTGTTCCCCACTACAGGTGAAGAAAATGAGCCTCATTCTGGAATAGTAGATAGATGGGCATTGGGCATGTCTAGAAAAGGAGCCAATTGTGTTGCAGTCTCAGAGGCATTCATGGATCATTCAGCATATGAGATGACAACAGGTTAAAAAAGGGGGAGTTCTCTCCCCTTCTTTCTAATGTTCCATAAAGCAGAATAACTTTTCTTCATTGCATGATATTAGGTCACCATAGTGATATACTCAGAAGAACAGAACAAATTTATTGCGAGAAAGGCCAATGAAGATAAAACCTTTGGAGAAAATCTATTCAACTGAATTTAATGAAATATTATGAAAAGTTATGTATAGGGGTTCTAAACCTACAGTTAAATATTTAGCTAATCTGTTGGTTCTGAAAGAATCAGATTTTGATCCCAAATTTGCTCCTCCAAAGAGTCTGGTGTTTTGTGGTAAAGGATTATTTTATAGTGGCATTGTCACTTCACCATGTTGGGCAGCGTGAGTAGGAGGCATCTCCAGGCTTGCTTAAGTTGGACGGGCTGTACTGGTTGATCAGAAGGTCAGAGCAACTATACAGCCTCGGTTCTAACATAACTTGGGCTCTGAAAAGGGTGGGACCTTATAAATGACTAGCATTAATCTTATCCAAAACACTGTTCCTGTATACTAGGCAGACATTGTGCAAAGCAGTACCAGGAAGGCTCTAAGAAGTTCACTGCCTCTTTTACCATTGGTATGACATAGTTTCAGTCTATCCTTGAGGGAAGGAGAGAAAATGCCACTTAGAGGAACATCTAGTGCAACTTGGAGTAATGTTTAGGCTCTGGGAGAAGGAAATTAGGCTTTGAAAAGTCTAACCTCTTAAACCTTGGAAACAGATGATTCGGCCAACTCTGACTCTTGTGTTTTGTGCGTATAGCATTTCAGTCTTTCCAAGGTGAGTTGTATGAGCTGCATGTCATCACCATTGTTTTCCTAGTGAAGCTTGGTATTTGTAAGTGAAGAACTTCATGGAGAAAGGTAGCATCAGTAGTAAAACAGTCTCCAAAATTTACTTCACAAAATATGGTAGTTGCTATCACCTCGGAAAGAAGTCTTCTTCATCACGGATGGTGGATGGTAAATGACTGTATCACTGCCTCTTATTCCAACAGGTCCTTTGTCATCCAGCAAATCCCAAGCAGCAACCTGTTCATGGTGGTGGTGGACAGCAGCTGCCTCTGTGAATCTGTGGCCCCCATCACCATGGCGCCCATTGAAATTAGGTATATCCTTTTGTGTGCTGGTCCAGTCACTACCACTGAAACCAGGAAGGGGGAATCAAGAGTAAGGAAACCTGGGGTAGAAATATTAGAGAAGGAAAATTACATCCTTTCCACTGTTGGAGAGAAAGTAGTTAAGAGAGTTGCCAAGTTTTGACCTCTGAAAAGCAGAGTAGAAAAAGCAATCCTTGGAAACATGCCTTAACTACAGTCAACATAATGAATCCCTTAAGTGTGAACGTCTAAAGGCCCAGAAGATCAGAAGGCGCCCAGAATCTTGTCATGGTTTTCATCCTGAGGTAAGTCTGAGAAGTGTTCCTGTTCCCTTTTCCTATCACAATCACCATGAGAGTCTCACGCTGGTCAACGAACTACAGCTGAAAAGTTTACTCGTGAGGAAATTAATCCCTTTCAGTAAACCGAATCCACACATGTCTGGGTCCCAAGACTTTGTTCTTACATTAGAGAGGGGAGAGTCGTCTGGGAAATCCACATGGTTGGAAAGTTGAAGGGGTTCCTGAGTCCATTTCTGTCTAACCAACCCCTGCCTTTCCCTGTAGGAGAATGCAAGGGAGTGTGGGGCTGCGCCGGCTCTCCAGGCCCTGACGGTCCTCCTCCTGCTCCCTCTGCTTTTGATGCTCTTCTCAAGGTGACACTGACTGAGATGTTCTCTTGGCATGCTAAATCATGGATAAACTGTGAACCAAAATATGGTGCAACATACGAGACATGAATATAGTCCAACCATCAGCATCTCATCATGATTTTAAACTGTGCGTGATATAAACTCTAAAAGTTATCTTTTTACTTTGCCAGTCATGCAAATGTGAGTCTGCCACATGATAATCACCCTTCATCAGAAATGGGACCGCAAGTGGTAGGCAGTGTCCCTTCTGCTTGAAACCAATTTAAAACTGTGTACTTTTTAAATAAAGTATATTAAAATCATAATCTTCTTGTTTGTTTGGATTTTATCATTATTGCTAAGAATACCAACTGAAAACAATGCGTGGGGAAAAGGTCCTCAATTCCAGAAATTTCCAGAAATCAGGGAAGGCTGGCTGTTGGCAGAGCCTTTGTTCTAAAGCGGATTCTAGGCACATATTTATTTAACAATTGTTTAGAGCTCCACTCTGTTATAAAAATATTTATAGAAGTAAATCAAAATATCATCTACATGGGAAGAGTTTTACATAGAACCCTGAATTTTGTTAAACTAAACTTCAATGGAAATCATAATTTGGATGCAAACACACACAAGCTTTCATCATATCCAAATGTTGAATTATTTGGGAATGGAAATAAGTCATAAATCCTAGGCATTCATTCTGAGGAGACTTGAAGGAGGAAAAGGACAATGATTACAAATTAGACTTCTGAGTTTCCCCATAAACAAGATACAAAATTAGATCTCAAATATTATAAGAGATGAAACTACCCAGACATGTAAGCATTTCTAAACACTGAATCTTGAACCAAAGAAAACATTTCATTGGATCATGGCTACTAAATACAGTGGAATAATTTCCATGCCTAGATAGATAGGAAAGACATCTAAAGTTATCCAGAGAATTCTACTTAAACTCTTAAAAAGGGGCACATCATCCTCTTGATATTTTAGAAAACCGATGTTACTATACTGCTTTATACTAAAACGATTCCACTACATTGTTATAATTTTTGATATTCCTGTGCCTCCAGTGCTGTTCTCAAAACCACAATACTATCACAGGCAAGCTTGCCAAAGATTGAACAGCCATGGGGCTGTAGAATTGTGACAATTGATGTAATTCATTCTGCGCACTTGGTAAATGAATAAATTCATTTGTTGCTCATACAAATATAAAGTGTTATATTTACACTGATACATTGATATCAGATAAGGAGCCACAATTTATTAAGCTGGAATAATAAGGCTCTAAACTCATAGAGTCACGAGTATAAAAACATTCTATTTATACTTAAGGTGACGGCCAGAGGAAAATTGAGCTTAATACTGAGAAAGATGAACTTATCACAGATCTAGGTGATTTATACGAAAAATTAAGTGATTTATAAAAGAGAGCAAGTTAGGTGATTTAGAGGCCAGACACGGCTCATGCCTGTAATCCCAGCACTTTGGGAGGCCAAGGCAGGTGGATCATGAGGTCGGGAGTTCAAGACCAGCCTAGACCAACATGGTGAAACCTGTCTCTACTAAAAATACAAAAAAATTAGCCAGGCTTGGTGTCAGGCACCTTTAATCCCAGCTACTGGGGAGGCTGAGGCAGAGAATTGCTTGAACCCAGGAGCCAGAGGCTGCAATGAGCCAAGACTGCACTGTACCACTCCACTCCAGCCTGGGCAACAGAGCAAGACTCTGTCTCAAAAAAAAAAAATCAAATGACCTACAATTCTCCATTATAATTCTTAAAAACTGGCAACAATAAGTCAAGCATATTATGTTATAATGCCCATAATCTCATGCAAATGATGCAAAATGTGTGTAATATAATTATATATAATTCCATCCCCAGTCTCATTCTAAACAATGAAGTGACATGATTTTTGTTACACTGTTTATGGCATAAATATAGCATCCTTGAGTCACACTGCGCCTCATGCCCTTGTCAGGGATTACATTCATGTAACTGACCCACCAGGCACCTCTGATTTGCTGTTCTCACAACAGCTCCAAGCAACTATTTATCTACTTGGAAACTGAATAATTTTCTCCAACTTAAAGTGTCCTAAGCACAACTTAGGATTCCCCCTTCATTAAACTTTTTTCTTCCCACTGACTCAGCTCCAACCCCAAACCTTGGGGCCACCCTATTTGTGCCTTCCCCCACAGCCCACCTTACAGCAAGACTCACAAGCTCTCCGCTTCAAACACCAAACCTGACCAGCACTTTTCCCAGCCGCTCACTACTGCCATCCTCTTCCCGGTCACCACCCTCATCCCTGGTCTCTGAAGATCTATGTTCTCATCGGTCTCCTCTCTTTCACTGTCAGCAACCACCCAGCACCACTCCACGGTCCATTCACACAGCAACCAGAGCAGTTTTTCAGAAACAATTATCCGATCATAGCCTTGCCCAGGGCAATTAGAACAACATACACATCCCTTACCATAGTCCACAGCAGGGGTTCTCTGAGTCTTCTGTGTGTTCAAATCACTCAGAGACCTTTCAAAAATCTCTGGGGCAGAACCCAGGCATTTTAGTTTTTGTTAAAACTCCCCAGGTGATGTTAATATGAAGCCAGGTTTGCATCCACTGAGCTGTGGGACCTACAGGGCCTCAGCCCTGGGCTATGCCTCCCTTTCCCACTCCATCCTGTGCCGCTCACTCTGTCCCAGACCCTCTTGCTCCACGGCTCTGCCTCCCAGCCTTTGAAAATGCCAGGCATGGTGCCCACTCAGGGCTTTCATTCTTTCTGTGCCCTCTGCGTGGAAGGCTCCAGACCCCGGCCTTCATGCAGCTGCTCCTTCCCAACATCCAGGCTCCCTTCAAAAATCCCTTCCTCAAAGACCCCTGGTACAGCTGCTCTTCCCCTAGCCCCACTCCTCTGGTTTTACTTTTCCTTTATGTCATTTTATTTTCAGATTCACTTGTATCGCAGCTCCATAAGAACAAGGACTCCTCTACCGCTCGGGACTTCATCTCCAGCTCCCAGAACAGGGCCTGGCCTTTAATACAACGAAAACCACCAATAACAATGACAAAGCTTGCACCTACTGTTTACTGTGATCTGACTCTCTCTGCCTGGTACCATTTGAAGTGACTTCCTTAACTCATGGGATTTTCATAGCACACCCAGGAAGTAGATGCAACTATGACCGTCATTATACAGATGGAAAAGTGGAGACACAAGAGGGAAAGTAGCACTCCCAAGGTCACGTGGTTGGAAAGGAGCAGAGTGGGAATTAGAAGCCAGGCAGTTTGGCTTGAGTCAGGGCACTCAGCCAATCAAGTACTTCGAATGGATGAATGAATCACCAATAACTTTGTACTATGGTATCTTCACATCTCCTACCCACTGATCTTACTTCCATCCCTCTCAACTGCCTGGCTTCCGCTCCCTGCTCTCTAATACCAACCTCCCAGCTCACCTCCCTGAGCACAGCTGCTATTCCCGGTCCTCCCACTTCTAGGCCACTGTCTGCTGCCCAGAAGCCCTCCGTTGTCTTCATTTCTCCCCGTGTCTCCCTTAGAATACACAAGCTACCTGAGCTGCTGAGCACATCTGGGCTGCCTATCCTACCTGGGCAGACCAGTCAGCACCCTGAGACGTATTCCTTCCTGAGTCAACTTCCATCCCACTGTCCCCAAGTATTTCATAGTTTCTTTTCCCTCTCCTTAAAAGCTGGGAAAAAACCCCTCCCTGCCCTCCTCATATATTTTTCAAAGACAAAATAGAAGTTATCTGAATGTGGGAGGTCATGGTATAAATCTTTAGACAGCATTATCTATAGTATAATACATTGTGCTGAGCAGTGCAGCTGGATGGAAGGATAGTATTATAAAGTACCAGTATTTTTGCTGGCATTGTTGTATTAAAAATTATCTCTACTGATACACACACACTCCAGCCTGGGCAACAGAGGGAGACTCTGTCTCAAAAACAAGAGAGAGAGAGAAATCATATTTTAATTAATTTTTAACAAAAATAACATCACATGACCTACGATTCTCCATTACATGTCTTAAAAACTGGCAACAATAAGTCAAGCATATTATAATGCGCATAATTGAATGCAAATGATGCAAAATATGTGTAATATATTTACGTATAATTATGTAATTGTATTACACACAGGAAAACCATCAGAATTATTGAATTATTTTGGTAAAATGGAGACAGCCTGGCAAAATAGGAGAATGAAAATAGTAAGGTATCCTACAGCATAAAATGATCCAAGAAATCACGTAGTTTTTCAACTAGCTGTTGTATCATCTTACTGCTGCCATTGTAAATAGCATAGAGAACTAGAAAATCAGTATGAAAAGTGCTAGGCAGCAGAGCAAAAACTGAAAGTGTTGTTCGTTGTGAACGCTTTCGGGAAAATGAAATATAATAATAAGTGGGCGTACCATGACCTGCCAGGTCCTGTTCAATTTGCTGTCTCTCCCCATTTCTCCTCCAGCCTCACCCACACTCCCTCTCCTTGCACTTGAGCCGCATGGTCTTCCTGCCCCTCGGATACAGCAGGTGGACACCCACCTCGGGCCTCTGCACCCCACTTCCCCTGCCTGGGACACTGTTTCCCAGACACCTCCGTGGCCTGCTCCTCCGCGGCTGCACGTCCTTCCTTCTCGGGCTGCCTTCCCTGACCTCCCTGCTGACAGCTGCAGTTTGCACGGCCCTCCACTCCTTTCCCAGTTGCCCTCCCTCCAGAGCAGTTCATTTAGAATTGTTTTTGTCTGTTGTTTTTTTTTCACTACTGTATTTTCCTCTCCCAGAAGAGGGTCTGAGTCAAAGCAGACTCTCAAGAAATATTTAAGCAAGTAAGCAAGCAGTATTAAGTCGGTGCAAAAGTAACTGCAGTTTTTGCAATTAATAACGGTAAAAACCACAATTACTTTTCCACCAAATGAACAGTAGTAAGAACAGTGCTACCAACATAGGGGGTGATTGTGTATACCCCTGTGGTATAGTGCTGTGTGGGAACGCCGTCATTACTGCAGAGGGCAAGGAGTAACAGGATATTCTAGAGTATGCCATCTTGCTACAATTTGCACTAGATTTCTGTATGAAATATCAACATGATGGATACTAAACATAAAGGTATTTTTTTCAGAGACCTTTTTATTAAAATGTGCAGTTTGCCACTAATTATTAAGAAATGGACTACAATGTGATATAGTTTAATAGAGCATTATATAGCACACTTAGTTACTAAAGTTATAGGCTGTGACATTCAATATAATTTGTCACAGATTCAAAAGCCATCTATAGCTAATCATAGTGTATCAACATTCTTCCTAAAAATAAATATTTAATATTTAAATATGTATATACATGTATAGTTATAAAATTCATTCTATGTATATACTAGGTAAAATTTATAAAATGGTAGAACAATTGTAACATTTATTGAGGGTAGAATAATACAATGCCGCCTAGATAAGGCACTGCAGTGATACCTCCATGTGTCCTAAAATTAAAGAGTGGCCAGCTCCATGTGCTGTCCTTTTATTAGCAGTATTGAAGGGAGCACAGAATTAGAATAACATAGCACACTAAAATATGATTGTAATGGTGTTGGTAAAAACTACTATTTAATGTGTGAAGTAGTTTAGAATGAGGAAATGTACATTATTATTTAAATTATCAACAGTACAGCACTGCAGAGGATAATATAGCTCTTGTTATAGGAGACTGTATAGTTTAGTAAAATATTAAAATTATAGGCAGAAAGAACACAGCTTTATTACTATCAATATCGGAGGTCATAATAACTGAAGAGACCCCTGAGGGCCATTTGCAATGTCTGCAATTTGGAAGCTTTGCAAAGATGTCTCTAATTGGCATATATGGGCTGGGGAGTCAGCTGGGGGCATTTCTAGTCACATGACTTTGTCACACACACGCAGCTTGTAGTGACCAAAATTCCTGCTGGGGGCTTTGCAGGCATCATTTCCCTTGATCCAGTGGTTACAGACCGAGACAACTTTGCCCCGCGAAGCACATTTGGCAATGGCAGAAGCCACGCTGTAGGGGAAGGGGCAGTGCTATTGGCACGCGGTGGATAGAGGCCAGGGATGCTACTAGCACTGCAAAGCCCAGGGCCCCCCCCCAACAACGAAGACTTGTTCAGCCAAATATTTCAACAGTACCGAAGGTGAGGGACCCTACTCCAATCCTTAAGGATTATTAAGGATTTTGTCTTTACAAATTGATAGATGCCATTAACCTTTGGGATCCTCATTGTCGTCTAAATGATGGAGGTTCACTGTACCAATGCTGGGAATCTCTTCCATAGTGTAAGAGAGTAAACGACAGATGCAAGCAACAGCAATCTAGCTACATTATATCTTAAACTATTCAGATAGCAGCCTCCTTGCCATTCAGGCCTCAGCAGTTTTCCACCAAACACCCAGAAATGCCCTCTCACTGCCTACTGTTTCATTCCCACCACGGTACTCACTAGGGTCGTTATTTTCTCACTTACTGCCGGGGTCCCCTCCTCACACCCTATGCGGCAAGGCCTCATCTGTGCTGACTGTTGTATCCTCACTGCTTGGAGTAATTCTCCAACTTCAGTGACACCCGGAAAGCATTTGCTGAACTAATGAATAAACCACCCTCACAATATTATTTATCAAAACCTTCTGTTTACAAGGTACCATGCAGAGCCCTTTACAACATTTCGTGTGAATCTTGGGACCACTGGATGATATATTAAGTCTCAAAAAGCAAGTTACCCAAAGATACTAGGGCCAGTAAGAAACAGGCCTTACTCCACACTTTTTACCCTTAACCATAACAATATGCAGCTGGGTACCAGAGTCCCATCTTATATCAGATGCCAGTTTCCTCTTCTAGGTAGTAAGTCAAGATAGCAATACTTTCTGGTTTAGGATACTATAATTCAGCAGCATGTGGACACTGTAAAGGTAATATACAATAGATCATAATGATACTTGGGTTGCCTATGGTTAGAAACAGCATATTGTAATATGACACAATGGCTTCATTTTTACTACGTTCAAAATACTATACTTTCTACTCATATACACATTATAGGCAATGCAGTGTTGTTTAAACCCAGGGTCAGCAAACATTTTTCTTAAAGAGCTGGAGTAGCTGGTTTAGACTTGGTGGGCCTTATTGTCTCTGACGCAACTATTTAACTCTGCCATTACAGTTCCAAAGAAGCTATGTTCTAAAAGTTTAGGGACACTGAAATTTAAATTTCATATATTTTTATATGCCAAAAATATTATTACTTTGAGGGTTTTTTGTGCAAGCTTTTAAAAATGTAAACACCACTGTTATCCTGTGAGCTGTATAAAATAGGCAGAGGGAGAGATTTGACATGTGAAGCCTAATCAGTCAATCTCCTGATTTAGAATATTGCTGCTGCCAATTTCTGAAGCTCTCATAATATGATGAGTTAGGCACATCCTTGCAACATTACAGATGTGTACACTAGAATAGTGTCAGTCCTATGGAACTGGAAGTACTGTATTACAAATGTGACTATAATTTTTATTTTAACATCACACAAAGTAGCATTATTTCAAACGCTGGAAGTACCCTCGTACTGAAAGTCATTAAATCTAATGACTTATATTCATATAACTATTAATATAAACAGCATAATTCACTATAGTGTGCTAGTGTTACTGCTATTTGAATTGTAAGGCAAAAGGTATAGGTTGACATAATGCAGCTCAGTACAATATGATATCATGTCTGTTTCCACAGTTGTATATGATAAAGTGAAGCATAAAATCACATTGCTTCTGCCAGCTTTGGCCACCTCAAAGCAGTTACTTTCTGTAGGCCATGCTGTGCCGTGTGGTCCTAAACTGTAGTACTGTATGCAATATTATTGCTCTATCCTACTATGTTAGGTTGTCAAAATCTTAATAAAAATTCTACCACAAGATCCTATATTAAACAACCCATATTTTAATTATCCCAGCTCCAAATGGTCAACAACAAACTGATAAAGAGAGAGAAATATTTGAGTGGTATCTTTTAAAGAAGATATTGTCATCTTGGCATGATATGTCCCTACTAGCCAGAGCAAGAAGAGTCCTAAATTATAGTCATATTGTCCTTATATTTATAAACGATTTGATATTGTCCTTGAACATGCTATTTAGTTATGGCACCACATAATCTTCAAGCTGTAGCAATGACTGTGGGGCAGAGATAGGGGCATTTGTTGAGTGCTGACTGTGGAAAGCACTTCACAATCATTATGTCACATAGTTCCTCACAGGCTCAAGCTGGCTCAAGCCATGAGAAGGCACACATGGCAGATGATACGTCTAAGATTCGGAGAGGTTGCACTCCTTGACCAAGTTACAGAGGTGGTGATGGATAAAGCCAGAATTTGAAGCCAGCCTAATGGTCCCAGAGCATGTGATCCGTTCACTTACCCACCTATCAACTTTCTCCACGTCGCTTTCTTTTCATGCCACATGCAATCATCAAGACTCAGGAAATAGCAATTCTCTTCAGCCATATTGAAATGTACTGTCTGTAATACTGGTTCAGATTAAGCATTCCACATCCAAAAATCCACACTCCAAAATCTGAAAATGTTTGAGTGCTGTCATAATGCTCAAAGAAATCCTCATTGGAGCAATTGGGGTTTTGGATTTTTGGAATAGAGATGCTGAACTCGTAAGTATAATGTAAACATTCCCAAAAACAAAAAGAGTGAAATCTGAAACATTTCTGGTCCTAAGCATTTCTGACAGGGAATACTCAACCTGTACCATCATTACTAGTGTATTATCCCATATGCTGTTTTAGCAGAAAGATTGGCAATATTGCTAATCCACAGCATAGTGCCCCAATGCCCCTCTAACATTTATTTTTGCAGCAATAGCATTATATTCCACATACATTTTAAAATAATAACACCACCCTCCCTTGTACATAATCCTACCTTTCCTCTAGTTATGAGAGCAATACAGCCGCTATGCTAATGCCACCTATAGGTTTAGTAGCAACAACAAAATTGCGAATATGGAGCCCACTGATCTATACTACAGTGTATATTGGATCTGAGAAACCACCTTTGTGACTGGAGCTTCACAGGGAAATAAAGAAACATCACTGCTCCTCAAAAGGAGAACTTTGGACTGAGACTTATCCATTTTTACAGGCGAATGGCCAGACACACGGGAATCACTCAGGTTCTATGCCATCCCTGATAGTGGAAGTAATCCCTTTGCTATGCCATTCTATGTGATGGTCCAATGATGTTAGCATTTGTGATGACATTACTACTAAGCCATGTCATACTTTCAAAATGGAAGAAATTCTGCCAATATAATAACCAGTGTGTCATATCTATAATGTTAGCAAAAAGACACAACCATGCTAATACTTACATAGGAAGTATTTTCTGAAGAGAGATAGTACTCAATTATGCACTGAATTTGTACTGTTCCAACATATACTGAAATGATAATGCAGTTTAGTTTGTTTTTTTTCTGAGATGGAGCCTTGCTGTGTCACTCAGGCTGGAATGCAGTGGCGCAATCTCGGCTCACTGCAACTTCCGCCTTCCAGGTCCAAGCGATTCTCCCACCTCAGCCTCCCAAGTAGCTGAGATTACAGGCACGTGCCACCATGCCTAAGTTTTGTATTTTAGTAGAGATGGGGTTTTGCCATATTGCCCAGGCTGGTCTCAAACTCCTGACCTCAGGTGATCTGCCCGCCTCGGCCTCCTGAAGTGCTAGGATTACAGGCATGAGCCACTGGGCCCAGCCAGGAAGTATTTTCTGAAGAGAGATACTACTCAAGTATGTAATGAATTGGTACTATTCCAATATATGCTGAAATGATAATGCAGGTTTAGTTTATTTATTTATTTATTTTTTTTTTTGAGATGGAGTTTTGCTCTGTCACCCAGGCTGGAGTGCAGTGGCACGATGTTGGCTCACTGCAACCTCCGCCTCCCAGGTTCAAGTGATTCTCCTGCCTCAGCCTCCCGAGTAGCTGGGACTACGGATGCCTGCCACCATGGCTGGCTAATTTTTGTATATTTAGTAGAGACAAGGTTTCACCATGTTGTTCAGTCTGGTCTTGAACTCCTGACCTCAGGTGATCCACCCATCTTGGCCTCCCAAAGTGCTGAGATTACAGGCATGAGCCACCATGCCTGACCTACTTTAGTTTCTGACTGAATACACGTATTGTAAGAATCCCAGTATTTACAATTTATAGATTTATACCAGTATTGTATGTTCTGCTGTCTGTATTTGTCATCAATCATGTTATTTTTTTTACCATAATACAGTGCAAAAAATATAATGCATATAGACAGAGTGCAATAATACACCAATAGAGTGCTGTGCTGAGCAATCTGCATTGTTCACATTATTAGCAGAAATAATATAATGCTCCACTATACTATGCTTCCGCTAATACCAGGCTAAAGAGTAATGTGAGCAACATTTTTTTATTTTTATAATTTTACACACAACAATGATGCCATAATAAACTGAGATCTCCAAAATGGATGGCAACAATTAATGGAGCTAGCTATACTGTAATTATTCATCATCTATTTGCTGCTAGACAATATGTACTAAAATATAGCATGCACCTCTCCTTAACTTGTAGCAATAACAGCAATGGATCTGCTAATAAGTTTGGTGTTATTTTAGTTTGTATTAGTATTATTTTTAGTTTTAGTGTTGCTATACTATAGCATGTCACATTCTACATACTACTCTGACACCGCCAAAAGAATATAATCAATATTATATAATGCAAAGTCTTGAGTCTCAACTTCATGATTTACTCCTTGAGTGATTTTTGTCAAAAACCTGGTAGATTTAAGCCTCAGTTTTCTCATATGTATGATGGGGCTAATAACAGAACTCATTTCACAGTTGTTCTGAGGTTTAAATGGGGCAATATATCTAAATCAGGTAGCAGTTCTAGTTGCATGAGGTATCAGGATGTGGTATAAAGTAAGTTCAATAATTTTTTGGTGGTGCTATTTCAATCACTTTTACTATCATTTTAATACCTCATACTCATTCTGGTAATAATACTACTACCAAACTACTTAGAAACAATATCACTGTACACAGACACACACACACACATATATATCCAATTTAGGTATTTGGACCAATTTTTTAAAAACAAAGCTGCTATATCATCTTAAGCTACACTGAACTCCTCTCCTCTCTTCTGCTTTAATACTACTAAGGTTGCTGTAAAGTTGGAGAACCAGTGGCTTATAGCAAGTGTTCTTAACCTGTGTGGGGTCAAGAACTCCTTTGAGAATCTAAAGAAAGCTACAGCTCCCTAGAGACATGAGACACACCATACTTTGCACCAAAATCTTAGGGGTTTCAAGAACATTTGAAGAACCTTTTAAGAATATACATTTCTCTTTTTTTGTATAAACATAGGGGATATGAGTATAATTTTGTTACATGGATATATTGTGCAGTGGTGAAGTCTGGACCATTCCATTTCTTTTTCCTTTTTTTTTTTTTTGGACAGACTTTCACTCTTGTTGCCCAGGCTGGAGTGCAAATGGCATGATCTCAGCTTACTGCAACCTCCCCATCCTGGGTTCAAATGATTCTCCTACCTCAGCCTCCCAAGTAACTGAGAATACAGGCACATGCCACTACGCCCGGCTAATTTTCATATTTATAGTAGAGACAGTGTTTCATCATGTTGTCCAGGCTGGTCTCAAAATCCTGACCTCAGGTGATCCACCAGCCTGTCCTCCCCAAGTTCTAGGATTACAGGTGTGAGCCACCATGCCCAGCCTGGGTTGTTCCATTGCTAAGCCTCACCCTCAATCTACTGAATGAAACCTGTCTCAAATAATAATTAAAAAAAGAAAGAAAGAAAAAAGAAACCTGTCTCTGGTTTGCTAACAGTCTCAGTGCAGTAAGAATTTAGTAGGCAGAAGGTGGAGAGGAGATTACAGAAAGTTGAAAAGGCAGTGGGAGATACAGAGGAAATACAGTAGACTTACAGAGTTCTCGGCTAATTCATGACACAATCGATACCGGTCAAAACATTTGTCTCTTTTCATCTTATAAACTGTTGCATTATTTAAAATAATTGTTTTTTTTTTTTATCATAAGTACCCTCAATTTGACATAGAATTTCAAATTTTCTACAGTTTCTTATTTAATGATGGATGATAGGTAAAAACTAATGTATATATGCAAATAAATTAGGTAAAATAACATTCCTGGCAATAAAGGCATGCATGCTTCCCAGATGGTTAGGTATTTTCTCAAGACCACATGATACCAGTCACTACTATTGACCACTGAATTGGAGCTCCACATCTGTGACCACACAAGTTCTAACAGTAAACTTGTGACACAGACATTGCTCCACTTCACAGATTCAAAACAAAAACAAAAAACAAAACTGAGGCTAAGGGGTTAAGTAACTGGAGAAGGTTGCACAGCTGGTGAGTCTGGAGCCGAGATACTTCCTCGTGTCACCTGTGCTCTTTGTGGCATAAAGTACATGCTTAAAGTTATATCATGGGGTGGAGAGATCCAAGATGGCCGATTAGCAACAGTTCAGGAATGTAGCTCCCAGTGAAAGTGCAGAGAACGAATGGACGCCGCACTTACCGACGAATTTTTGTTGCCCACAGACCGGGAGATTCCCGGCAGAGGAGCCACACGGGTTGCCAGCACAACTCTTTTGGCCGGCGCGGCTGATTTGCCGGTGCCCCAGCGCGGCGCTTCCTGGTGCGGAGCATACGGGACGGATGGGCTCCACTGGTCCCATCCCCACAAGGAAAACAGCAATTGGAAGCGCTGAGGACTGAGAGTTTCACAGCAAGCACAGTGAACCCAGGAAGGTCCGGCTCTGTGGGGAAGGGGCATCCACCAAAGGAAAGCTAAGAAACAGAAAACCTTCATCACCGGGGGGAGAGAAATCCAAGATGGCTGCGTAGCAGCAGCTCAGGATTGTAGCTCCCAGTGAAAGCACAGAGAGCAAGTGGATGCCGCAATTGCAGATGAATTTTTGATGCCCACAAACTGGGACATTCCCGGCAAAGGAGCCACACGGGTCGCCAGCGCGACTCTTTTGGCCGGCGCGGCGCTTCTCGGTGCGGAGT
>PVKP010030519.1:0-27844 GCA_004027715.1 Plecturocebus donacophilus
CAGCCAAAAAAAAAAAAAATGACAATATCACACTCTTTGTGATCAATCAAGTATATTTCTTTTGTAAACTTATAGGATTGTAGATCTGGAAGAACACTATTGGTCTTCTAGTTCATGCTTTTCATTTTACAAACATGGAAGCAGGCCCCAAAAAAGTAGATAATTTGTCCAAATCTGCAAAGTTGGTCAACGCTGGAGGCAAACTGAAAGCCCCAAACACCGCTGGTCCACTTCTCTTTCCACTGCACTTCACTTTCATTTCTCTTTTTATTTTCTTTCATTTCATGTTTCATTAAAGAATTTATGGCTTTGTATCTTTCATCACAAGTTTCTATTGTGGTGTAGGCACATTAATATGTATTACCCATAAATGAACTGGAAAAATGAGATGTCCCTTGTAAATCTCCTACTTTTTATGAATTGAATACACCATCCATGACCTAGAGCATTAAATGCTCCACCAGGTTTTGAGTGTTTCCTTATACATGCAAGCTGTTATGATTTTTAACTCAATAATTTCTATAGACTAATTGAGGAGACTGAATTTGGTAGGAGAAAGAGTAATAATTTGAAAACTAAGAATGGAGAAAACAAATCAGAATTGGGACCCTACATGGGAGATAAGAAAATCCTGAAAACATTCCACAGAAATGAAGGACTAATAAGCCAGAATAGAAAATATTTGTCTTCTTACTAGATAAAGAATTTAGCAGCAGTTTTCCTAGTCATTGACAGAAGCCAGGTGAACTTGATCTTACCCCCAGCTTGGGATCATTATAACTGAATTGTGTCATTTAGAATGCTATTCTAATTCCATTTAAAAATGATTCCAGATAACAAACCTCACAAATATTTTCTCTTTTATTGGAATACCAAAGAACTAATAATTCTTCACAGAGGCATTTTTGCAATTGGATATTACAAACCGTTATATATATATAGCAGAGCAAAGTGTATACTATATGGTTTGCAGTGTGATAACTTATCATTTGTAAAGTGTTTGGAGTAATTGTAGCATAAAATATAAATCTGTGACTTTTACTTTCAGCCAAAGGTGGAGTAACAGGTTCTAGATGTACCCTCTCTCCTAAAACAACTATAGAAACAGATAACATATATGGAGTAATTGTTTTTAACACATGGAACATCAGGCACCAAAAGACAGTAATCCTCAAGAAAGGAAAACAAGTTGAACTCAGCATACTGCTTTGAGAGTTTCTAGGCCATGGTACAGGAAGGAAGAACCAAGGAAGAGCTGGCTGACGCTTAAATTGAAGAGACAGAGCTAAGAGTCTGGAAAGATAATAGCTAGAGTTCAGAAAGCAGGGTAGCAGAGAGAACTCCAGAGATCTGCAGAGAGTTTCCCATTAATATTCTGCAGAGTACTGATCAGTAGATGCAAGTAAGAAAACTACCCTAGGCTAGGGAGACAATGACCCACCCAACAAAGGAAACTCAGAGAACTGGGAATAACATCATTTCCTAGCCAGACTAGAAAACACATATATCAGGGGTCATTGGATAGAGTACTCAGAAGTGCCTTGAATCAGTAGTAGGGAGTAATGAGCCCTAGACTAAATGCTGCCTTTCCTGTCTAACAAATCTCAAAAGCAAAACCTGAAAGGATTGAACTTTCAAGCTTGGAAAGTTACAGCTTCCAAGTAACTCAATTTTGTCTTAGAACAAAGATCAAGATTATTTATAGGAACACAAAAATATCCAGCATCTAACAAGGTAAATTTTACAATGTCTGGCATCCAATCAAAAATGTTCAGTTATACAAAGAAGCAAGGAAATATAACTCACAATGAAGATAAATAACAATAAAAACTGAACCAGAAGATGGTAGAATTAACAGATGAGGACATTGCAGTAGTTATTATAACTGGATTCCAAATGTTCAAAAAGTTAGAAGAAAGATTAAACATCTTAAGCAGATACATGGAAGATATTTTTTAAAAGACCAAATGAGACTTTTAGAGATAAGGACTACAGTGTCTGAGAAGAAAATTACACTGAAAAGATTAATGGCAAATTAGACCTTTCAGAAGAAGAGATTAGTGAACTTGAAGGGTTAGCAATAGAAACTATCCAATGTGGCTGGAGTTGATGGCTCATACCTGTAATTCCAGCATTTTGGGAAGCCAAGGCAGGCTGATCATTTGAGGTCAGGAATTCAAGACCAGCTTGACCAACATGGTGAAACCCTGTCTCTACTAAAAATACAAAAAAAATTAGCTGTTACGGTGTTACACACCTGTAAACCCTGCTACTCAGGAGGCTGAGGCAGGAGAATCGGTCGAACCTGGAAGACAGTGGTGGCAGTGAGCCAAGATCACACCACTGACCTCTACCTCAAAAAAAAAAAAAAGAAAGAAACTATCCAATGTAAAATGTATGAGATTTCTTTAAAGTACCAAAAGAAAAAAAAAAAGCATTTGTGAGGGCTGTGGGACAAATGCAGATGGTCTGATATACATGTAACCCCCCGAAGGAGAGGAGGGGAGAAGACAGTATTTGTGGCAAAAATATTTGAAAAAATGATGGCTGAAATTTTTCCAAATTTGATTAAAACTATCTACATATCCAAGAAGCTCAAGAAACATGAGGAAAACTATACAAAAGTACATCATAATCAAAGTGCTCAAAACAAGTGATCAAGAAAAAATCCTAAAGGCAACAGAGGAGAAAAAAAGACATTACATACAGAGGAACAAAGATGAGGATGACATTTTTCACTGGAAACAATGCAGGTGAAAACACAATGGAATGACAATTTTCAAAGTAGTGAAAGGAAAAAAAAAATTCTGTCAATCTGGAATCTATACCCTTCAAAGATAACTTTCAAAAATGAAGGCAACGGCTTTTTCAGAGAAAAGTTGAAATAATTTATCACTAGCATACCTGCACTGCGGGTAATGTTTTCTGATTATTTAAATATTTTTAAAAGATAATTGACTAAGCAAAAATAATAACAATGTAGTACAGGGGTTTTAGCAAGTAACAAGTAAAATGCATAGTACAATGGCCAGAAAGGCAGAAATGGAAGCATACTATTGTGAGGTTTCTGTACTTTACACGAAGTAGTATGATACCACTTGAAGGTAGATTGTGATAACTAAAGAAGCATTTTATAAATTCTAAAACAACCAACAAAATAACAAAACAACATGCCAATAATTGAAATGAAATTGGATCAAAAAAAATACAGAGTCAGAAAATGAAGGAAAAGAGAACAAAGAACAATTAGAGAACAAGTAGCAAAATCGCAGATCTAAACCTAGCCAAATCAGTTGTCACATTAAACATACATGTTTTCAGCACCAGAATTAAAACTCAGAGATGGTCAGATTAGATTTTTTTAAAAAGCAAGGCCCACTTATATGTTACTTACAAGAAACACATTTTAAATATTAAGACACAAGTGGGTTAAAAGAATAAGAATAGAAAAAGATACACTATTTTTTGGTGCTAACACCAAACCAAAAAAAGATGGAATGACTATGTTAATATCAGACAAAGTAGATTTCAGAGCAAAGAATATTTCTAGATATTAAAAGGTCACTTGATAGTGATAAAGGAATAAATACTAGAAGAAAAAATAAAAGCCCTAAATATATATGCATCTAATAACAGGATTTCAAACTGCATGAGGCAGAAACTGACAGAATTACAATAACTGACAGACAAGCCTACAATTGTAACCAGAGATCTTAGTACTCCTTCTCAATACACGATGGAACCTATATACAGAAGATCAGAAAAGATATTAGAAGACTTGAACAACACTCATCATACAACTTAATCTAATTGACATTTATAGGATACTCCAGCCAACAACAGAATATACATTCTTTTCAAGAACATATGTAGTATTTACCGAGGTGGTTCATATTCTGAGACTCAAAACAAGTGTCCTTAAATTTAAAAGGATTAGGCCGGACACGGTGGCTCATGCCTGTAATCCCAGCACTTTGAGAGGCTGAGTTGGGCAGATCAACTGAGATTGAGAGTTCGAGACCAGCCTGATCAACATGGAGAAACCCTGTTTCTACTAAAAAAATTAGCCAGGCATGGTGGCGCATGCATAATCCCAACTACTCGGGAGACTGAGGCAGGACAACCTGGGAGGCGGAGGTTGCAGTGAGCCGAGATCACGGCATTGCACTCCAGCCTGGGCAACAAGAGCCAAACTTGTCTCAAAAAAAAAAAAAAAAAAAAAGGATTAAAGTCATAGGAAGTTTGTTCTGTGACCACAATGGAATTAAACCAAAGAATAACAAAAAGATCACTAAAAAATCCCCCAGATATTTGGAAACCAAATTACACATGTGAATCATTTGTGCGTTAAGGAGTAAATCAAAAGAGAGATTTTAAAGTATTATGAAATTAGTAAAAATTAAAATTAAACACTTCAAAATTTGTGAGATACTGCTAAAACATACTTAGAGTAAAATTCATAGCATTAAAGCCTACATTAGAAAAGACAAAAAAGATCCCAGATTAATGGGCTCAACAACCACCTTAGGAAACTAGAAAAGAAAAAAAGACCAATTAAACCCAAAGTAAGCAGCATAAAGGATACAACAATGAGACTAGAAATCAGCAAACTAGGAAATATAATAAAGAAAATTTAACCAAAAACTACTTATTTGAGAATGTCAATAAAATTGTTAAGCCTCTAGCCAGACTAATCAGAAAAAGAGAAGGCACAAATTTTCAGGAATATGAGAGGTGACATCAGTACAGATTTAACCAATATTAGAAGAAATATTATTAAATATTATATATGGAGTGGGTGTAGTGGCTGACACCTATAATCCCAGTGCTTTGGGGCGGGGTCGGGGGGAGCGCAAAACAGGAGGATCACTTGACACCAAGAGATTGAGACCAGTCTGGGTATCATAGTGAGACTCCATCTCTTTAAGAAAAAAATTAGCTGAGCATGGTAGCATGACCTATAGTCCTAGTTACTCAGAAGCCTGAGACAGGAAGGTCAGTTGAGCCCAGGAGTTTGAGGCTGCAGTTAGCTATGATCACATCACTGCACTCCAACCTGACAACAAAGTGAGACACTGACTCTTTAAAAAAAAAAAAAAATTATATACAATTTTATGGCGATAAATTTGACAGATTTTTTTAAAAATTGAATTTTTAGTTAAAGAAAATCCCAGCTCAAAAGTCTTCACAGGAAAATTCTTCCAAACATTTAAGGAAGAAATAAAACCAATTCTAAAAAAAAAAAAAAAAATCCTTTTAGAAAAATTGAAGAGGAAGAAATATTTCCCAGCTCATTTTATGAAACCATCATTACCCTGATACTAAAACCAGGCCAGAAAAAATATGTAAGAAAACTACAGACAAATCTCCCTATTGAACATAAATGAAAAATTATTAACAAAATGATAATAAATTGAATCCAACAATGTATAAGAATGCAAACACGCCTAGGTGCAGTGGCTCACACCTGTAATCCCAACACTTTGAGAGACCAAGGTAGGAGGATTGCTTGATGCCAGGAGTTCAAGAGCAATCTGGGCAACATAGCAAGGCTTCATCGCTACAAAAAAAAAAAAATAAGAAATAATTAGCCAGTATGGTGGTGCACAACTGTAGTCCTAGCTACTCAGGAGGCTGAGGCAGGAGAATCACTTGAGCCCAGGAATTCAAGGTTGCAGTGAACCATGAGTGCCACTGAAGAAAAAGGAAGGTAGAAAAAGAAAGGGAAGGGGAAGGAAGGGGGAGAGAAGGGAGGGATTGGGAGGGGGAGGGAACTGAAGGGGAGAAAAGAGGGTAAGAACAAAGGAAAATTTCCACAGCTCAATAGGAGCATCTATGAAGCATCTATAGCTAACATCATACATAATGGTGAATGGCTGAGTACTTTCTTCCTAACATCAGGAAGGCAAGGATATTTAGTCTCACCACCTCTATTCAACATTGTACTAGAGGTTCTAGGCAATGCAGTAAGGTAAGAAAAAGATATTAAAATTATCCAAATTGGAAAGAAAGTAAGAGATCTTTATTCACAGATGACATAATCTTCTATGTAGAAAATTCTGTGGAATCTACCAAGAAAAAACAGGCTATGAGAACTAATAAGCAAGGTTTCCAGATACAAGATCAGTACACAAAAATTATTTGTATGTATACACTAACAATGAAAAATTAGAAATTGAAATTAAAAGACAATGCCATTTACAATAACATCAAAAATAGTCATACTTGGGTATAAATCTGACAAAAGAGGTAGAAAAGACCTATATACTACTATAAAATGTTGCTGAGGACCCTGAAATCCCAGTACTTGGGTGGCCGAGGCGGGTGGATCATTCGAGGCCAGGAGTTTGAGACCAGCCTGACCAACCTGGTGAAACCCTGTCTCTACTAAGAATACAAAAATTGGCCAAGCAAGGTGGCTAACGCCTCTAATTCCAGCTACTCTGGAGGCTGAGGTAGGAGAATCACTTGAACTCGGGAGGTGGATGTTGCAGTGAGCCGAGATTGAACCACTGCAATCCAGCCTAGGTGACAGAGTAAGACTGTCTCAAAAACAAAATTAAAAGATTGCTGAGAAAAAAAAAAATTTTTTTTTGAGACAGAATTTTGCTCTGTTGCCCAGGCTGGAGCACAGTGCCTCAATTGTGGCTTGCTGTAATCTTTGCCCCCTAAGTTCAAGCAATTCTCCTGCCTCAGCATCATAAGTGGCTGAGATCACAGGTGTGCACCACCACACCCAGCTAATTTTTGTATTTTTAGTAGAGATGGGGTTTCAGCATGTTGGCCAGGCTGGTCTCAAACTCCTGACCTTAAGTGATCCACCTGCCTCGGTCTCCCAAAGTGCTGGGATTGCAGGCATGAGCCACCATGCCCAGCTGCTGAGAGAAATTTAAGATGACCTAAATAAATAGACTATTCATGGGTCAGAAGATTCATTATTAAGATGGCAGTGGTTCCTGAATTCATCAATAGATTCAAAACAATCTCAGTGAAAATTCCAGCAGACTATTTTGTAGAAATTGGCAAGCTAATTATAGAATGTATATGGAAATGCAAAGGATCACAGTAACTTTGAAAAAGAACAAATCAAGACACTATGATAGTAACGTTAAAGTAGATATAGAGGCCAGGTACAGTGGCTCACATCTGTAATCCCAGCACTTTAGGAAGCTGAGGTAGGAGAATCACTTGATGCCAGGAGTTTGAGACTAGCCTGGGCAATACAGCGAGACTTCATCTCTCCAAAATACACACACACACACACACACACACATTTTTTTGAGACAGAGTCTTGCTTTGTCACCCAGGCTGGAGTGCAATGGTGCAATCTCCATGTACTGCAACCTCCATCTCCTGGGTTCAAGCTATTCTTCTGTCTCAGCCTCCCTAATAGCTGGGATTACAGGTGTGTACCACCATGCCCAGCTAATTTTTTTGTATTTTTAGTAGAGACGGGGTTTCACCATGTTGGCCGGGCTGGTCTCAAACTCCTGACCTCATATGATCTGCCCACCTCAGCCTCCCAGAGTGCTGGGATTACAGGCATGAGCCACTGCGCCCAGCCTACAAAAAAATATTTTTAAATTAACCAGATATGGTGATGCACACCTGTAGTGCCAGCTACTGCTGTGAGCTATGATCACACCATCACATTCTGAAGTGATACCCTGTCTCCAAAATAACAAAAAAAAGTAGAAAAACATAAAAATAGTAAAAGGCAGAGTCCATAGATTCACATATATATAAACAATTGATTTTCAATAAAAGTACAAAGGTAATTCGGGAGAGAAAAGTCTTTTTAACAATGCTGCTGGAACAATTGGATATTCATATGCAAAAGGAAAAAAAGAACCTCAGTCCATACCTGTTACATATACAAAAATTAACTCAACATGGGCAATAGACCTAAATGTAAGGGCTAAAAATATAACACTTCTAGCAGAAAATTATAAGAGAAAATCTTTATGACCTTGATTTAGTTCTTTAGATAAGACACCAAAATGGTTTTTTGACTTTATCAAATAAAGACTTTCTGTTCCTTGAAAGACACTTATAAGAGAGTGAAAAGACAAGCTACAGACTGGGAAAAAGTTTTTACAAATCACATATCTGATGAAGGACTTTTATTCAGAATATTTAAAGAACTCTTAAAACTGAAAAATAAGAAAACAGCTTAATTAAAAATTGGCAAAAAATCCAAATAGACATTTCTCCAAAGAAGATATCCAGAGTCAAATAAACACATGAAAGATTCTCAACATCTTCAGGCACTAGTGAAAGCAAATTAAACCCAAAAAGAGACATAATATACCTATTACAATGTCCAAAATTAGAAAGACTGGCCATACCAGATGTTGGCAAGGATGTGAAAGAAGTGGAACTCATACACTGCTGGTGGAAATGTAAAATGTTACAACAACCACTTTAGAAAACAGTGGCAGACTCTTTAAAAGTTATGCTTACATGTACTGGATGATACGTTTTACTCATAGGTGTTTACCCAAGAGAAGTGAAAGCATATTTCCACACAAAGAATTGGACGTGAATGTTCACAGCAGCTTTATTTGTAAATAAGTACTGGAAACAACCCAAATATCCGCTAATACATGAATGGATTTAAAAAATTATGCTATATTTATATATAAATAATAAGTAATAAAGGAACAGACTTGATATATGCAGCAACATGGATGAATGGTAAAATAATTATGCTGAGTAAAAGAGCTAGACATAAAAGAATATGTAGTGTATGATTCCACTTATATGAAACTCTAGAAAATCCAATGTAAGAAAGCTGGTCAGTCATTGCAGGAGTGGGATACAGAGGGGCACAAGGGAGGAATTATTACAAAGACCTTAAGGATACGTTTGGTATCCTTAAGGTAGTGATGGATTTGTTCACTATCTTTATTGTGATGATGGTTTCACAGTTACATACATAACCAAAACTTCAAATTGCTCATTATAAATATGTGCAGTTTATTGTATGTTAAAGCTGTTTAAAAAAAATAAAGCCAAAAACAAAGTAGGACTCACTACTGGAATTCTTACTACTATAGTAAACATTACAGAAAAACTATGTGACTATATAAATTAATTACAGATACTGTATTTTAAAATACTTCAATGGGGCCAAGTACAGTGGCTTATGCCTGTAATCTCAGCACTTTGGGAGGCTGAGGCAGGTGGATCACCTGATGTCAGGAGTTCAAGACCAGCCTGGCCAACATGGCAAAACCCTGTTTCTACTAAAAATACAAAAATTAGCTGGGTGTGGTGGCACACGCCTGTAATCCCAGCTACTTGGGAGGCTGAGGCAGGAGAATCACTTGAACCCGGGAGGTGGAGTTTGCGGTGAGCTGAGATCATGCCATTGCACTCCAGCCTGGGCAACAAGAGCAAAACTCCATCTCAAAAAAAAAAAAAAAGGAAATACTTCCATGGGTATTTGTTCAAGCAAAGAACCTTTTATAAAAGTAATCTTGACAGTTGAATGCATCTTTTTTCATGACTGCTGTTGTGATAAATTATGTTTCCTTAAAGTGGATATACAGCAAGTTGTCTGGGATAACCACAACACAATTCTACATCTTTCCAAGAGCTGAGCAACTGTAGCGTATGGTGATTGTGCTTTGCCTTGAAATGGCAGAGGGCAGATGCAATAGCTGACTCTACTGAGTCTTCAGTGTGCAGACAGTTTGGTTCACTTGTTAAATATGTATTGTTATTTGATATTTACTCTACTCTAATTTCACCTTAGGAACTTACATGTACTTCATTAAGACAACATACAAATACTTCAAAATGATTCATTTCTTCTTAACACAAATCTAAATTAGTCCTTGCATGGAGACTATTTACATGTGAAGGTTCCTTTTCAGCCTTCTAACAATATTAGAACTACCATGTTTTAAAACACCTATGTGTTTCAGATGTTTTAAGTGTTCTGTTAAGAAGATCTGGCTTTGTTACGATGGGGTAAAGAAAGCAGTAAGTAGAAAGGATAAAGTCATCTGTGGAACTTGACTTTCCAGATATGTTTCCTGAGCTCATTGTACAGAGTAAGCATGTATGTGCTGATTGGCAGTTCTCCTCCTGCCTGCCATGCTCATGGCAGTGGGACACAGGGACCATGATGTTCTTTCTCACCTTCTCTCTCTGATCCAACAGCTGTGGTGACTCAGCCTTTCTTTCTTTCAGGGTGTGAACGGCATGTCTGTGGATGAGAAGCCTGACTCCCCCATGTATGTGTATGAGTCCACAGTCCACTGCACCAACATCCTCCTGGGCCTCAATGACCAGCGGAAAAAGGATATTCTCTGTGACGTGACTTTGATCGTGGAGAGGAAGGAGTTCCGGGCCCACCGGGCTGTGCTGGCCGCATGCAGTGAATACTTTTGGCAGGCACTGGTCGGACAGACAAAAAATGACTTGGTGGTCAGCTTGCCTGAGGAGGTACGTACTTTGGTTTGTGTATTGTTAGTGAATGTTTATTGACTTACAGAAAACTGACTGAGTAGGAGCTAGAAGGTATACTAGATGCCATATCCCTACTCAGGAGCTGATGTCCAAGTCACTCACACGTTAGGTTTGTGGCATAGCTGGTTTCTATTTGATACACTTAAAGTCTCAGAGGCACAGAATATGAATATCTTTCTTGAAGGGAACTGAACCTCACCTGCGGCTCAGTCACTTGTAGTTTCTAGTTCACTTACACATCAGGTTTTGAGTAGTTCAAGCTAAGTTTGGCACAGTCCTAGATGTGGGATCTGAATCATTGCTATGATTTCTGTGTTTCAGATGGTTTAAGGATTGCTAGATTTCCCTTGAGAGTAAAAGATCGAAAGCATTCACAGCACCTTCTTTGCTTGGGGGAAAAATAAAAGCAACTAGTAATTTTCACCATTGATTTAGTAAGATTCTAAGAAGTGTAAACTTGCTTTTCTTACCATTGTTGAAAACAGCCCACTCAGGTTTCTTAATTACTTCAGTGGATATGGTTATTTTGGCACTTTGGGGACACTAGTAGCTGGACCTGGTCTGTCTAGAGATGACTTTTAATTGGATGGTTTAAGTTGTAGCAACCTAAAAGATGGGCAAACCATTAAATGGTAACCCTTTGAACCGTATATACACTTCCTCTTGGTTCATCATCCTGAGTTTTGTCATTCCTGTGGGACTAAGGGTAATATTTTGCATTCAGGGCAGAATCATTCCCTGTGCACCACCAGTACAGTGTGCAACTGCTGGGCCACCAACAGTTGCACAATATAACTCCCAGGAGTACAATTCACATCCATAGTTTTTGCAAATAGATTCCCTAGAGTTGCATAGTGTTCCGCTAAGCAGCTCTTCACAGTGATCTTTGGAGAAACCAAAGACCCCATCACCCAGGTATGATGCTGATGGTTACAACCAGCATTCAATCCCAGAGGTCATGAGCCTTTCAGGGGCCTGACAAATAATATAAATGAGTGAAGTAGGTTATATACAGGACAGTAGAAAGTGATGGGGTAAGTACCTGCTCCACCAAAAGACATTGAAATTCAGCATAAAAAACAAATAAGCCAGGTGTAGTAGAGTGCACCTGTAGCCCCAGCTACTCAGGAGGCTGAGGCAGGAGGATCCCTTGAGCCCAGGAGTTTGAGACAAGCCTGGGCAACATGGCAACACCCCATCTTTTAAAAAAATAATAATACTTTGGGAGGCCAGGGCGGGCGGATCATGAGGTCAGGAGTTCGAGACCAACCTGGCCAACATGGTGAATCCCTGTCTCTACTAAAGATACAAAAATTAGCTGGGCATAGTGGCATGTGCCTGTAACCTCAGGTACTCAGGAGGCTGAGGCAGGAGAATCGCTTGAACCCAGGAGGCAGAGGTTGCAGTGACCCGAGATCACACCATTGCACTCCAGGCTGGATGACAGGGCAAAACTCTGTCTCAAAAAAGGAGAAAGAAAAGAAAAGAAAAAAGAAAATAATAATTAAAATTTTAAAACACTATACGTGCTTGTCTGTTTGACAGACAAATGAGATATGGGCAGTGGAGGGGTCATCGGATCTCAGTTCCTTGTTAAGCAACATCTGCTGTTATCCCTGCTGAGCAGGAAAGCGGCCAGCTGATAAAAATGAGGACTGGGGCCAGGTGCAACAGCTCACGCCTAACATCCTGGTACTTCAGGAGGCCAAAGCGGGAAGACCACTTGAGTCCCAGGAGTTCAAGACTGTCCTGGACAACATAGGGAGACCCCATCTCTACAAAAGATTTAAAAATAAACCAGATGTAGTTGCACACACTTGTCTCAGCTACTCGGGAGGCTGAGCAGGGAGGATCACTTGAGCCCAGTAGGTCAAGGCTGCAAGTGAGCTGTGATCACACCAGTGCACTCCAGCCTGGGTAACAGAGTGAGACCATGTCTCAAAAAAAAAAAGAATGAGGACTGCATATGCACTAGCATTTTCACATTCGTATTCTTGTTACATACTCAACATAGAGTGCTCCATTACCATTCCTCATACCACTAGTTACATAGGTAGCTAGAGAGCTCCCAACACTAGAAGCAAAAGGACAGATCAGCTAAGTGACATACTAGGACTAGGATAGGGAGTGGAGCACTGGGTACCAAGTAACAGGGGAAGGCCAAGGAATGGCAGCTGCGGCGTAGCCAGGGGATCCTGAGCTGGTCTTTCCTCAACTGCGTTGATGGGGACATATTATTTATCTAGCTGGCTTGCCATGAGGACTAGGTGAGATGATAATTACAAAAATTATGAGCACAGCCTTATCCTCTAGTAGGCATTTGACAAACATAAGTTTTTAAAGACAGGGTCTTGCTCTGTTGCCCAGGTATGACTGGAACTCTTGAGCTCAAGGGATCCTTTTGTCTCGAATTATTTATCAAAAATACAATACCAAGCAATAAAATATAAAGGAAACTGGGATATAAATGTATATGATAAAACCTTAAAATTTCTTTTCAGATAAAATCCCTGATAATTGTTTATTTCCATGGCATTGGAAATGGCATTTTAAATGAGAGGCACACTGTATAGACATCACCCAAAAATCAAGTGAGAATTTGCTGTGTGTTCTCATTTAAGTGAGAATTTGCTGTGTGTTGATTTTCTTTCTTCCTCCCCCTGTAAAATGATTGTCATCCCTGCATCATCTACATCCTCCAAACCATTGAAACATTCTGGTTGCTCATGTATCTGAAATCTTCAGGTAGAACTAGATCCTTTTTGTTCTTATGAAAGGCAAATTCATATTGTCAGTAATCCAGCTCTAAGTATCTTGTTGATGGAACATGCAAGCCAGCCCCAGTGACATTTTCCTTTGAAGATCTGTCATTTTTTCTGAGGTCTCCTTTGAAGAGCCCTCCTGCTCTGCTCAGGGCACCTGCCTCTGGACTCCAATCTGGGCATTGTTTTTCTCTGCTTACTGTGTGCAAACTGAAGTGTCCTGCAGGCTCAGTGGTAATTGTCACATGTAGTTCAGTGAATGATTTCATAGAATTTGAATTAAGGGGAAATAAACAAACATTCTAAACACTACCTTAGAAAGTAGCTTGGAACTAATTGGCATGTAGTTCAGAAGATATAAGAAAAAGCATTAGATTAGCTCCTTGAAAATCTTTAAACCTCATCATAATCCTACCACCAAATTTGAATCAACTTCTGGCCCTGCCCTCCTCTTATTCACACTTGACCCATCTACCCTCCCTTAGCAGCCAACCACTGTGCTCCTCAGGGGTCCAGCATAGCCAGGCCTGAGAGTTCCTCCTAGGAGCCTGAAACTTCTAAATGCAAACTGCCATCCCTCCCGCCCCACTCCTCATCCACTTTTAGCCAAACCCAGATCTGGCCTCCAGCAACTGTCCACCCCCAAATCCCATTTCCTGATGAGCCACACCATTACCAGCACATGAGAGCCACTCAGAGCCCAGCATAACCTCTAAGCTGAAAGAGACAAAAATAGAGGGAAGCCCCCTTCTAGAAATCAAGGAATAATTGAATTACCTTGCTTTAAAAAAAAAAAAAAATGACAGCCCCTAGGATTTCTAGGACTTGAGTGTTTGTTCCCCACTGAAAAACACACCCAGGTAATTGTGTCAGCAGATAGTTGGAGATAAGCCACTGTAGTTAGTGCTTTCATTAAATAATAAAACAGATCATTCAATTTTATATGAGTGAGTATATGTTGTGCCAAGAGATGAATAGAAAGTAGTTGATATGCCAAGCATTGCAGGCCGTTCTTCCACTGCTCATTAGCATGACACCTCCTTAGCTATAGTCACAGAGGCCATTTCAGGCTGGATGCCAGCCATGCCGGAAGTAGTATCATGACTATGAAGTTCAGTCTTTTGGTGTGTCAAGTTCAGAGGACAGGGATGGGATGTGCTTCCTTAGAAGATGCTTAGCCCATAGTGGGTTTGCACGTCAGCCCTATTCTTACGTGGCTGTTTGGCTCCCACAGAATACTAGGGGAAGAGCGGCTGTCAAGAGATACTGCCAAGGCCTCACCACCTTTCTCTGGCTTGCTTCCTGTGTCCTTGTACCCTCTAGAGAAGGGAACAGGTTCATGCAGGGAACGGCTACAGCGTGGGGGTGAGTATGGCCCCTGCAGGTAGACCTTATGTTTTCTTCAGTATAAATAGATTTCAGGCTTGTGCTGGCTTGTGCTCTCTATCTTTTGCTTTCCCTCTCACTCAACATTTTGGGGCAAATCTCACTTTTCAGTACTATACAAGAAAGAAAGCTGACCCAGAAGCATTCTAAAGAAAAGACATTTGTTGTTAAGTCTTAACCACAGAGTGCAATAAAGAACATTCCTGCAGCAGTACTGCCAAGCACAGATGCCAACAAGGAAATTATGGAATCTTCTTGTCTGGAAGTTTTTAGAGGATATGAAAGCTGTTAATGTCTCAGGGATGATTTAGGTTCGGTCTTTTAAGGAAGCAATAAGACAGTCAATGTTTATCTTTGGGCAATCCTTTCAGAATGTAATAGTACAGAAAGTACTTAATGCCACAGCATAGGATGACAGCAGCATTCTGAGCCTGAGCATGAGTGCAAGGGAAGGTGGAGCTTTGGTGGGAAACAAGGGTGAAGGCTTTGGGAAGTGGCATGACCAGGATGAGAAGGGCAAAGCACTTAGCTAGTCCAGACCACAGAGCCTCACCCCTTTGGCGTAAATAAAACTCTAAAGAAGACACCACCACTCTTTGCCTGAAAAAGAGTAATGGGCAGATTTTTTTTTTAAACTAGGATCATCAGCCATGAGGGGCTGGGAAAACCACACTCTGGGCCTTGGTACCACTGCATGTGAGATCTTCAGCAAACCAATCCACTTCTCTAGGCTTTGGTTTTCTCACTCGTTGATTTATTCATTCAACAAATATTTATCAAAAGGAGGCCTCATTCTAGCTACTGGGTGAACCTAGCTCACATTCCAGTGGGGAGGAGGAGGAAAGAGCAGAAATTAATCAATGTTAAATATACCTTGTTAGATGCCATTGAGGAAAATAAAACCGAGAAGGGAGTTAGGTTATGAGTATTACAATTTTAAAAAGAGTGATCAACAAAAGCCTGTTTGAGGTGGTGACTTTTGAGGAGAGTCCTGGAGCAGGTGAGGGAGCCGGTCATGCTGACGTCTAGGGAAAGAGTGAGCCAGGCAGGAGGAGTGGCAAGGAGGCTGAGGTGGGTGGAGCATGTTTGCCACCCAGGAGCAGAGTGAGCCAAGGCAGGGTGGGAAGAGTTGAGTCAGAGAGGTAATGGCCCAGACTGTGCACCTTGTTGAGCACTTGGCCTTTTTTTGTAACGAGCTGGCCACCGGAGAATTTCACAGGTCATTTTGAGTGCCACATGAAATAGATTGAAAGAAGGCCAGGGCAGAAGCAGAGAAAAGACACAAAAGGCTAAGATAATAACCCAGGTGTGACCTGACAGCCTGGACCAGGGCGATAGCAGTGACCTGGTGGTTGGTATCAGGTTCTGGTGATATTTTGAAGGTAGGGCTTGCGGCAATTTCTTTTACGAGATGGGAGAGAAAGAGAGGAGTCACAGATAACATCCAGGCTTGGGGCCTGAGCTATTGGAAGAATGCAGTTGGCATTCACTGAGACGGGTGAAGACTGAGAGGAGTAGGATTGGGGGCTGGGGTAGGATTGGGAGTTAAATTTTGTTGTCTGTTTGTTTGGAGACGGAATCTCCCTCTGTCACCCATGCTGGAGTACAGTGGCATAATCTTGGCTCACTGCCACGTCCACCTCCTGGGTTCAAGCAATTCTCCTGCCTCAGCCTCCCAAGTAGCTGGGATTACAGGTGTGCACCACCACTCCCAGCTAATTTTTATATTTTTAGTAGACACGGGGTTTTGCCATGTTGGCCAGGCTGGTCTCAAACTCTTGACCTCAAGTGATCTGCCTGCCTTGGCCTCCGAAAGTGAAGGGATTACAGGTGTGAGCCACCACACCCAGCCTTCTATTTTGTATATATTAAGTTTGAGATGCCTGTTCACATCTAAGTAAAGATGTCTAGTATGCAATTGGGTTTACATGGCCAGAACTCGTGGGAGAAGTCTAGCCTGGAGATAAAAGTTGTAATACCAGAATATTGGGAATACTGAAAGCAGCAAGACTACATATGATCACCAAGGAAGTGAGTAGAGATAGAAAGTAAAAGAAGTCCCAAGATTGAGCCTTGGGGCTCTCTCGAATTAACAGGTTGGGGAGATGAAGAGGAGCCTGCAAGGTAGACCAAGAAGGAGCAAGCCTGAGGTGGGAGGAAAAGCAAGAAAGCATAGTGCACACTAAGCCAGGTGAAGAAAGCATTTTGAGGAGGAGAGAGCCGTCAACTAGGTCAAATGATGCTGACTTTCAGCTAAGATGAAGGTCAAAAACTGACCATCAGGCAATTTGGAGGCCATTCGTGATTTCGCTGAGCACTTTTGGGGGAGCAGTAGAAACAAAAACCAATTGGATTGTGTTCTAGAGAGAATGGGAAGAGAATGAGGTGTTTTGAGTGAAAGGGAGCAGAGAAGTAAACCAGTACTAGAGGGAAATGATGTCAAAAGAGGTTTTATTTGGTTTTTCATTTTATGTAGGAAGAAATCCTAGCATGTTTGCACTCTGTGGTGAAGATTACCATTGCTCACCCACACCCAGTTTTTATCTTTCCTAGACACGTAGAAAGACTGAATTTGTAATCAGGTACGCCATATGACTAGATGTAGCCAATGAAATGTGACATGAAGACTTTGCTCTGAGGCAGTCAAAAATATATATGAGCTCTTTATTCTTTGTCCCAGCTACTTAGCTGGTGTCAAATGACTCTAGAGTGATGAAGCTGGAGCTTAGGTCCCTGAGTCACTGTTGGAAGAGAGCCAGCAAAAGCCATCTGACTCAAATCAGACTGACATGATGAGAAATAAAGTTTTAGGTTAATTAAACACTTAAGATTTGGTGTTTCTGGATATGAAGGCAATCTGGCTGCAACATCTGCCACCCCAGCATCGCCAGGTTGATTGGGCTGATCCAGCTGACTAGGCGGGTGTCCGTTCCCTCCCTCACTGCTCCATGTGTATCCCTCTGAAGCTACACACTTGGTCAAAGAGGACAACCTTCCCCAACAGAAGAGGACCATTCTTCACTCGCAGGTATACAAGTAGCTGCGCTCCCTGCTGGAAGCTCTCAAGATATGGTGTTTTATTTGTTACCATGGCAGAGCCTAACCTTTCCTAATGCCTGGGCTGAAGGGAAAGTTCCAAAAGAGAGAGAAAACTTGATAGTACAGGAGACAAAAGTCCAGTTGCCTTGAGTATGCAACAGAGGATGGGATCTACTAACCAAATGGCCAGACTCAACTTAATGTCACATCCTGAGCTGAAAATGATGGACTGGGGCTGGTTGATCTCTGAGGTCCTAGCCTATCACCGGATGGGATCTACTAACCAAATGGCCAGACTCAACTTAATACATCACATTCTGTGCTGAAAATGTTGGACTGGGGCTGGTTGATCTCTGAGGTCCTAGCCTATCACAGGATGGGATCTACTAACCAAATGGCCAGACTCAACTTAATACATCACATTCTGAGCTGAAAATGATGGACTGGGGCTGGTTGATCTCTGAGGTCCTAGCCTATGTCACACAGGTTTACAGTCCTTGAACTTGGCTAGCTTCCTACTTGAGGAAGAGAGAAGAAATTCTGTTGGTCAGGAAGAGAGGAGAGATGTTTGGATTGAGAGGTAGGGAAAAGCCGTGAAGATGGGAGACAAACTGGCCAGGAAGGGAGAGAACCACAGGACTCCAGAAGAGGTACAAGCTCAGTTCACTTACTTACTTTTGTGACTTTTCCCTGACTTTTCAGAAAGGGCCTTACAGGCATTCCCAGGAGACGACAGCTAAAGGGCGGAAGAGACCCTTAAGATCACCTAGAAGACTATCTGATCACTGAGAACATAGGCAGATCGTGGCTCTTTAACCATGTCAGAAGGTGTTAAGATTTTGAGAAAATTGCTTCACATTTAATGACCTCGATTTCAATATGAGTATGCAGGGAGTAACAATGCTAGTTTCCAGTTTGACTTGCAGAGCTGCTGTTCAGATTAATGAAATGTGATGTGTTAAACTTCTTGGAAGGATGGTGCTATAGAAACAGTAGGTGTTATTATTCCCCTAAAAGGAAAGAACAGTCTTCTCTGATGAAATGGCTGTTACCTCAGAATCCTCATTAAAAGCTGTGGTGCAATTTTCCAAGTTGCGTTAGTAAGACTTGGCAGCAGATGAAAAAAAAGCAAATAAATAAGAAGTCAAAATATTTCAGGCAACTACTTGCTGGCAAGTGAGAAGTTTTCAAGTCCTAGAATCGTGCTGATAATTTTGAGATGCCTAAAGGCAGAACTTATTTATAGTAACACCGAGGTGACGGCTAGCCCTGAAATGTGAGCGGTCTTGGATGGAGGTGCAATAGGGCAGTGCCCCAAAGGGGAGCTCGTACTATTGTGACTCCATCCCTGGAGGCTGCAGCGCTGATACAGAGGGAGGGAAATCTAGTGTGAAAATAGCCACAGCAATAGCTAATTTTAAAACTGAGACACATAAGCTGTTTCCAAACCTCTTACATTTTTTAAATCCTGAGGCCAGTAAGCCCTATTTAAAGAAACTTATGCAGAAATGTGTTCCTCTTTTGGCATAGTAGTAGGAGTTGAGTAGACAAAAACCTAAGACATATCTAAAAATCATTTCAAGTGACCTGATTTCAAAGCTGTTTTTAAGATTTCTTTTCACTATGCCTATTTATCCCTATCTGATGTAGGATGACCACAATAATCAACATTTTGAAATAGATGTATAACAAGGCCTCTGAAAGTAAACTTGTTGTCATCAAATTTTATAAAATTAGTTACCAGTGTATCAGTTCATTTTTAAACTCCTCTATATATGAACAAAATGTCCTTTATGTTTCTTTCTTTCTCCCATTATGGAGTCTCTTAGCTATTTCAATTAAAATTAATAATAACTTTAAAGACAAAGTTCAGAGCTATAAATTTCCTCACTTGATCAGTCATCATAACTATTATTTTTGTCGTAGTTAATCATAGAACCTGGACCTTTACCAAGGTACTTAATTAAACTTCTAATTCATGATAAGAAGTTAAACAGCACTTGGGAGAGTTTTTCAAAATTATTTCTACTTCCCATCCAGATGACACCCTACACCCTTGGGGAAAAAAAAAAGGTGTGACAAAGAGACATCATGGCTGTCAGCCAAGGGTATTGTAGGTCACACCAACACAAACTGGCAGCAAGCCATTGTCCAATTAGCATGGCTTCATCCTTGCAGAGTAATCACTCTTTGAGTAGATGGTTGAGTCACTCATGATGTAGTAGTGCTTCACTTGAGTGAGTCCTTCTTAGAATAGGTTTCCTGTTCACTGTTAATACCTGTCCTCCTTTGCCAGTACAAGTGCAGTATCATTTAGGCTGAATGCCAAACAGAAGAGAAACATTGATTATATATCTCATTTCTCTTGCTTCCTGAAAACTGAGTTATACAGTGAAAGCACAGTGTGTTTTTCAAATGAGTTACAAGAAAATACAGTTTCCACACCAAAATACTCAGAGCTGGGATCCAAAAATCGGTTTTTGTTCTTTCTTTTCTTTGGCAGCTTTAACATTTGGCACAAATCTGAGAATATCAATAAAGTTACCTAATAATATTAATGGATTTGCATTCCATTCAAAAATTTGGAATGTCACCAAACATCTTTAGGTTTCAACTCCATTGTTGGGGTGTTCATGACATTTCTGGTGGGTGTACGATTATAAAAGCAGACAGCTTTTGAAAGAGGCCCTTCTTATGGTGAGAACACCTGGAATCTTGGTTGGATAAGCTGTAAGCCAGGAAAATGATTCAGGAATTTTTTAATAAAATGGATCATACCCAGGCATTGGAGTGATGCATGGTTGTCAGTTAAAAAAAAAAAAAAAAAAAAAAGGAAAAAAGAACAAAAGTAGAATAAAATTATGGGCACTAATCAGTTAATACCTTTATTTTCTTGTTTGTTTGGGTTCTGAACCAAATTACAGGCTAGAAAAAGGATTGGCTTGTTTTTCTTTGAGGAGTGGAGAAGCAATTAAATAACAGCACTTCTGGTTTCCTAGGATCTCGGAAGTGTTCTTTTTTGCCATTAACTTGGTACACATAGCAAAATTCATCACTTTGCCATAGACTCCTAAAATATGTTGACATTCTCTGTAACTGACATTGGCACCACCTCCAAGCTAGCTAGTAATGCAGTGAGCTTTGCTGAGATGGACTTTCGTGTGCAGCCTGGCAAAGCCTGTTTGTGAAAAAGTTAATGCATTCCACACCCTGGGTGGGATGGAGCCAGGCCTCCAACGTGAGCACATTTTTGACTGACTGGCAGCAAAGAGAAATACTGGCAGCTGTTCCCAAGCAAGGCCAAAAGTTGGCCAAGGGAGAAAAAAAAATCCTGGGATTTAGCCAATGAAAGATTCCTGAGCTTAGAAGAAAATCAAAGGAAGGATACAGAAGGTCACAATTACAGGCTTCCAGCTTGTTGAAGGAATAAGTATTTTATTTTATCTTCTGTTTTATAAAGGACAGTAGTAAATGTCATTGTTTCTCATTTTTTCCTGATTATTTCTAAGCCATCATTTTCTATTGATTTCTTTTTTTTATTCTTTATATGCAAAACCAAATGGCAGATTATTCTTCCCGAAAGTGGTACACAGATAACATCATTCCTAGAGGCGCATTAGCAGTCAGAACTGGGTAGAGCAGGGCAGGTCTGCGAGCGATGACCACACACTTGGGTATCTCAAGCCAGGTTGAGTAGCACCAGTCAAATGGAAGGCTGTATATGGGACACTTCGAAGATCTGTCCAGAGAAACCCTTCTGATGCCTCTCTGCTTATCTGTTGTTCTTGTTTTATATGATAGTTAAGAAAAGAGAAGTGTAAGGAAAACAGGAAGTTACTAAAAAGGCCAGGAGAATGGCTGCTAACAGACAGGACCCCCAAGGGTCTTGCTCTGTAAAGATGAACACTCTACTACCATGAGAGATGTTCTGATATGTGCACTGTTTCTTTCCCACTGAATACCTTCATCTACATGGGATTATTCTTTGTGTTTCTTGTGTTTGCCAAGTGGATCTGTAGTAGCCCAGGAATTGAACTGTACCCTACAAATAGGAAGGTGGAAAGATTAAAAATCTGATGGGACACCCAGATTCAGGATAAGAACTTCATAATTTTGGGACGTCAGGGAAGATAACTGAAGCTACTAAGGGAAGATAATTGAAGCACACTTTTCATAACTGAGCATTTTTTGGACGAGTTAAATCCGTTCAATTTACAAGGTGTTCATATAGAGAAATGCAGTAATCCTTCAAAGTTCTGTTTAACAATGTGTCTCTCCATGCCTCCTATTTAAGGCTGCTATAGTAGTTGTTGACCAGATGTCTCATCACTGACAAGAACAAACAGCATCTGAACTATACAGGAGGGATTTTCAGCTATATTAAAGGAGAATTTTATAACAGTGTAAGCTGCTAGACATGGGAGAGAGGTACCAAAAAATACAGCATTATGTTCAGAGGAGCGTGCATGTGTGTGAGTGCCCATGCACGTATGTGCTTAAAGCAGATGCTTCATAAGACAAGATGCTTAAGTACAACACTTCATAGAAGCAGAGGAGGGGACCACAGGACCTCATAGGTCACTTCTTTGGGGGATTAACTTCAAAATGTAAAGCAAGATTACCTCCTTCAAAGAACTTACAATATAGATGAAGAATCAAGGGAAAACCATGGAAATCAAAGGTGAATGATTCAAGAGTATTCGTTGTAGATGGCAAGTTGTACTGGCAGTTGTTTGTGCTGCAGAGGTTCAGATGGAGGGGAGGACAGGATTTTTCTTCCATCTCTTTCATGAAGTTTATCTAACCTAAAATGAACACTCACAGGATGGACAGGACTTCACTAGGGAGCAAGTGGTGAGAGACCCTTCAGGAGAGGACACTGGTATGGCAAAGACTGAAAAAGAGGCACTCACGGGACTTTAAGGAGGCAGCTTTGATCAGCACAAGTGGGAGAATTGGGGAATGATTCAAGATATGGTCTCACCACACGGGGCCTTACTGTGAAAGAATAAAATTTAGACAAAAGAATTTAGACTTGACCAGGTAAGCAATAGGAATTCATGAAACATTGTGAACCAAGACGTGACATAATAAAAAACAGTGTAAGGAATATCTGTCTAGCAGTGGAACCCATGTTGGTTGGTAACAACAAGCCACCACAGACAGAGCACAGTCAGGAGACACACCCTGGCCTGGCATAGGTGAGGAAGGTCTGCACCCAGGTGAAGAACCAGGAGAATGAGGCAGCCTTTCAGAGATAGCATGAAATTGTGCAGGGAGCACATGGGTGGGGAAAGAGGCCATCAAGATGGCCTTGATACGTATCTATAGTGCTTTACATTTGCCTAAGACTCTGAGATCGCAGAGCCGAAGATACAGATAGGAGGAACACCAACATAGGCAATAACTGGAAACACTAGAAATTGCTGACACCTTTGAGAAACAAAAAATAAGTGGGGGCAGAGGCTGAGACTGAGCTCCAACACTTAGGCTCTGTGGCTGGTTCCTCCACTAAGAACAAGGTTTACTCCGAATTGCTGTTGTTAAATTTATCTTTATTTATTTGGAACATATTTAAGCCCCAGCAGTTTCTCAGACCGAGGATACATGTAGAGTTGCTCCCCAAATTACGTTTTAAGGGGTATGCCTCGCCTCCCAAGCAATATTGCAAGCATCAACTCTTATTTAGCATGGCTGAGTACAACATCATGCAAGGGGTTGCTAAATTTCTAAAGGACAAAGACCTTGTTCTCAAAGCTATTTGTAATCTAGTGCCACGTTTTTTTTAAGTGCAGTGAACAAATTCAGGTACAGGCGATCACTCGGGGTTAAAGTCATTAAGGTGAATATTTGATGGACACTGATATTATACCAAAACAACACAAGCAGAAAACAAGTAACATCACATACACGCTTTTCTTATCACAAGGGAACAGTCAGAACTGTACACTATAAAGGATCAGACTGTCTTCACACAAACCCAGGCAGGAGTCAATCTGAGCATAACTCCTGGTGGGTCAGCCAAGTGTTAGGTGCCTTCTGATCCAAATTTCATGAAATATACACCATCCCCACTGATATAGTCAGTATAGAAGTTGACCTCATAAAGATTTGAGATAAAAATGTGAGAGGAAAATAAAGGATTAGAGGAACAAGCTTACCAACACCATGAGGAAGCAAATGGACAAATCTTGCCGGTGTGGGAGGATGAAAGTAATTCTACAGGAAAATTTCTTACAGACCTGATTTCTTCAATAAGTCAGTGACATGAAAATGGACTGTGCTAAGTTAAACAAGATTTAAGGGCTTTAAAAACCAGATGTAATCTGTAGTTCTGGAGTGGTTACTGGTTTGCACAAACTGGTTATAAAGAACTTTGGGGCAGGGGAAATTGGAGAAACTCAAATATCCAAGTAGTTGATGAAAGGTGATGATCAGAGAAAGTGGATGGAGGAACAGTATGCTCAGTATGATCTCACTGTGGTTAAAAATACGAGTGCATGTGGTGTGTACACACCAAGAGCCATTAGAACGTGTGCAAAGTAAAATTTCACCTGGGTGACCTGTGAATGGTAGAAATGTAATGGATTTATTTTTCTTTGCCTGCATTTTTAAATTTCTTACAGTGTACATTATTACATTTCTGTAATGATGAAAGGGTTTGAATAGGTAGGTGGATGGAAGGGAAGGAAGATCAGGTAAAGTATGGGGCATAGTACTGGAAAAACGAAACTCTGCAGGGTGTCTTTGCTTGTGATTTAAAGGTTCTGTACACCCCATGGGATTTCTCCCTAAAGCCACCAGTGGGACCCAAGGGGACCAGTGCTTCCTGGTCCCTTCTGTCCAACTCAGGGATCTTCATTCTTCTAAGAACCAAAGTCCTCAACTTTGGCTGAATAGGCTTTCACTCACAGTCTCATTGGCTAAATGAAAATCCAAGAAGCAACAAAGGGACTCAATTAGATTTCTTCCCTCTCCTTTTAAAGTTAGAAGACCTTTTTCCATATTTAAATTTGCCTCAACCTTTGAAATCTACAAATACCTTTGCATTCCTGTGTGTTTTCAGGAGTTACGTCTCTGGAAATGATTAGTGTCATTTTCAGTGGGAATAACTCACATGTTTTTCCAAGTATCTGACCCTCTGTATCCCCAGACAGACAAGGAAATTCTTACTTTCTAGTCAAATCTTGTGTAACTGTGAAGGAAGCAGGGAGTATGAAGAAAGGGTGTCTCTCCTTTCCCATCCTCTTGGTATACACATACCAAAGCTGAAGAAAACGAGAGTCCGTTCGTGGGTATTTTCAAACAAATGTAAATATCACTAAGTATGTGCTTTAGGAAGCCACCCAACAAGCATAATGTACACTTTAGGCTCTGGTGGAATATGAAGTATCTCCAAGTAGCTGCGTCTTCAAGAATATATCAGAATGTTGAGCAATAAGGACATGTTTTCATATTAATCAGATGAATAATGATATTTTAAAAACTAATAGTAAAAGAGGCCATTTCCATCTTCAGCTGGATTTTATAAAAAAAATTAGGTGTTTGCCTTCTGAGCCAGTTTTATCAAGTATAAAATACAGAAAAAAAAAATTTTTTTAAAGACATAAAGTGACCCCAGATCCTGGAAGGCCTGAGCCCTGATGTCCTTGGAGCTCATACCACCTTCCTCCCTATCCACATGTCACTTGAATTGGAGGCTGGGAACCATTTACTGTGGACCCTGTGGTAATGAGGTGGTTTCCCTCCATCATGCCCAAGATGTAGAAGACAACTAATAGGTGTGTGACTGAGATTTCAGAAGAGTGAGTCAGAATAGAAGGTGGTGCTCTAATGGATCTGCACCTGTAAGGCTCACACTGGTGTTTAAAATGACTTCATGCAAACTACTCTGTGGTCCATGGATTGCTGGTTTTCCTTACTTCTCCTCTGGAGCTCCAGAAATATCTTTTATCTTTTTTAAGTTTATTTTTTTAAGTTAAGTGATTTTATCTTTTAATGTGAATCTACAGCATTTAACTCTTCTAATACATGTATATTATTAGTCCACTCTGGCTGCCATAGTAAAATACCACAGGCTGAGTGGCTTAAACAACAGAAATTCATTTTCTCACAATTCTGGAGGCCAGAAGTCTGAGATCAAGGTGCCACCAGGGTTGATTTCTGGTGAGGCCTCTCTTCCTGGATTACAGACAGCCACCTTCTTGTTGTATTCTCACATAGTCTTTCCTCTGTGTGTGTGTGTGTGGACACAGAGCGCTCTGGTGTCTCTCCTTCTTATAAAGACATAACTTCTATCCAATTAGGGCCCCACCCTTGTGACCTCATTTAACCTTAATTACCTTTGTAAAGGCTCTGCCTCCAGACAGAATCTCACTGAGAGCTAGGGCTTCAATATGTGCTAAAGAGTGAACTTCAGTAGTTCACTGTATAGCAACCTACTAAAAAATATTACATTTGTACAGAAACAAAACAAGATATACACAAAGTTATCCACATACTTACGACCACACAATCACATACTGTGTAGCCATAAGAAAGAAAAAAAATCTCTGTGAACCGATATGGAGTAATTTCTAAGATATATTTTAAAAGGGAAAAACAAGATGCAGAGAGATATGTACACTATATACGATATGCTTCCTTTTGTGCAAAGAAGGAAAATAATATATAATTGTAACCATAAATATATATGTGTGATTTATGAATATATACTCATGCATGCATTTGCATACTTTGTAAAAAGAAACAGAAAAGATAAACAAGAAACTAGTGGAAAAGATTATCTATGTAAGTAGGTGGAAACAGTGAAAAGTTTGGAGTAAGACTGTATCTTTTTGTTTGCTATTGACTTTTGAACCATTTAAGTATTTTAAATAGTCCAGACATTAAAATTGTGTCAACAGAGATGATAATCAGCAGACCTAAAAAATTAAAACAAACAGAAAAATGAACTCACTGTATATTAAAATAATAAACCAGGAAAAAATAGATTAACTTTTAAACATAATGCTATGATTTGACTAGACATCCTCTTTATCTTTAAGACAACTGGCCTGAACTTTTCAAAAATATCACTGTCATGAAAGACAAAATGATGGGGGGATTGCCCTAGATTAAAAGAGACTAATGAGACCAAATGCAATCAGTGATACTTGATTGGCTCCCAGGTTGAAAAAAAAAAGAGTTTGTAAAGGGCATCCTTGAAGCACTTTGGAGAATCTGAATATAGACTATATATTAATTTATAATATTGTATCAACATTACTTTTCTTGGGGTGGGGAATGATGTTTTGATTATGTGGAATGTTCTGGTTCTCAGGAGATATATGCAGAAATATTTAGTATGATGTCACAATGTCTGCAATTTACTTCCAAATGGTTCTGGGAAAACGTATATGCATGTGTGTGTGTGTGTGTGTGTGTGTGCACGCGCGCGCACACGCGAATGAACAGAACTGTATAGATATACGTTCAGAGAAGAGCGCACACAAATTTAGCAAATTTAATGATTTAACACAATCTGTCTCCTCCAAACATTCCAGATTCACCCCCAGCTGAGTCCAGACTAAAAGTATGTGGATGTATGATTCTTCCATCTTTTCTGTGGATTGGCATTTTCAAGATTCAGAAAACTGGAGAAAACAAATAATGGATTTTGATTGGTTTTGTCATGAAGATTCTCCATTCATTGAAGAAGTATTTACTGAGCACCTGCTCTGTGTTAAGCCGTTTTAAGTGCTAGGGATATAGCAATGGTTAAGACAGAGTAAGTTAGAGGTCTTATGGGCCTACATGTATTGTGGAGGACAAATAAGAAAACAAGACAATTTAAATTATTGTAAGTGCTAGAAGCAGAGTAAAGCAGAGTAATGTGATCGACAGTAATTGAGGGAAATGCAACATTAGATGGGATGGTCAAGGAAGTCTTCCCTAAGGCGAAGAACTTTCTTTTTTTGAAAAAGAGAGAAAAGGAGAAAGAAAGAAACAGCAAAAGAAAGAAAAAAAAAGAATGAAAGAGAGAAAGAAAGAGGAAGAGAAAGAGGGAGAGAGAATGGGATTCTTGTTTTATTGCCCAGGCTAGAATACAGTCTAAAAATGAGTATTAAAAACCTCTTTTATGCCAATAATTGTGCTTAACAATGGAGACAGGAAGGAATAGGGGATGAAAATAACAA
>PVKP010030520.1:0-27859 GCA_004027715.1 Plecturocebus donacophilus
GCAACAAAAATTCGTCGGAAAGTGCGGCGTCCACTCGTTCTCTGTGCTTTCACTGGGAGCTACATTCCTGAGCTGTTGCTAATTGGCCATCTTGGATCTCTCCTCTGGAGTTCTTTTTTACTGAATGTTGATGCAAGACACAAGAGAAAACTTTGGGGCATGATGTAAGAATCAATTAATGCATATATATGGAGCATAAATCACATTAATGCATTGCAATGCTCTTGCACACTTTAGCCCCTACTGAAATACAGGCCCAATATAAAAGCTTTCTCCTCTAGGCATTAATGACTCCCTCCTCTTCCTTACTCCAACATCTTTTATGAAATTTCACCATTGCACAAGGCAATGAATCAGCCTTCCTACTGGATTGCAAGCTCCAGGAAGAGCAGGAGTGTATGTTGCTCAGCTTATGCTTTGCTTGTCCTTCCCTTTCTGTCCCTGCTACTGGCCATCCAAAGAGGCTGGATTCTTGCCTTCCACTGCTGGAATGAGAAAGTTCAGAATCTCAAATTAGAATAGATCATAACTTACCATGGAAGGAATTATCAGCTATTTAGAGAAAAAGACTTTCTCATACCTACCTTTTCCCCCACATCTCCACCTCCATCCTCTTTCCCTGATGCTTACAAATGTCTACTGATGCTCATGATGATAAATGAACACAAAAGTCTGGTGATAAAATATAGTTGAAATAGTCCATCGTAACCCTATCTGGGTTACATGGGTTAAATGAGCTTTACAAACTGGTGTGGGATCCTGTTATTTTAATGCTAACATGTATTGTCTGTTTTCTAAAACATTTTGCAAATATATTTTTGGAACACTATAGCCAGATACCACTTATACTAGTACACTTTCAAACACTGTATACAAGGTCGTGTTTGTTTGTTTGTTTTTGAGACAAAGTCTCTCTCTGTCACCCAGGCTGGAGTATAGTGGTACAATCTCCGCTCACTGCGACATCCGTCTCCCAGGTTCAAATGATTCTCCTGTCTCAGCTTCTGGAATAGCTGGGTTTACAGGCACCTCCCACCATGCCCAGCTAATTTTTGTATTTTTAGTAAAGATGGGGTTTCACTATGTTGGTCAGGCAGATCTCCAACTCCTGACCTCAAGTGATCCACCTCCTTCAGCCTCCTAAAGTAGGATTACATGCATGAGCCATCATGCCCATAATAAGTGCATTCAGCAAGGGGAAAAAATACTATAGTACTGCATATCCTTCCCTTTTAATCAGCCAGATTCTCAATTCTTACTTTGGGCTGCATTCTCCTATGGACACTTTTACATCAAATACAACCAAAGGTCAAAATATACCTTGGGATGCATTTGCACATGAGATTGAGGGGGACATTAGCTCTTGTTTCAAATTACACTTAACATACTCATCATATCCTTCTAGAGCCAAAGAAGTGCCTATTAAGAACTAATACTTAGCAAAAACACACAATGCAGATATAAATAGTCAAATAAAATACAGCCCCACACCCATTTAAAGACTCTATATGCAAACATACCACATTCCTTGTTTTATTGTAAAAATATACTATAATAGTTTACCTTTTAACAATCAAGTAAAAATAATCACATCTATCTAAGCAATGAGATTAGCACCCTCTACACATATTCTTAATGTACATAGTATAAAGTGGTGGCGAATCAAGTATGTTATCTATAACATGGTCAAAGAATTGTGAAACTTTAATTATTAATTATTGTACTTAAGATAGTTCTTTGAAAAAAATTAGGTCATTTCAAATGGTCATATGTCCTTTATAAATCATTAACCGCCCTCACTATGATGGCTGGTAAATTAATACATATTGCTAGCCCTTTCCTGGGCATTTTTTAAAAATAAATAACCACAGAAAACAGGACTAACAAAGATATAAACATGTTGTGATTATCTCTTGGAAATAAGTAAGTGTGGCTCTCTTACCCTTCAAAATTTAAAGCATTCGTAGTTGCTATTCCATTTCCCCCGCCCCTTTAAAAAAAGAAAGGCATTTTCTTGAATATCGTTCTTTATGTGAAAGTTAAGATCAATGCTGGATCAGAGAAGATCACATCTGAGTCAAAAACCAAAACATACATGTTTAGCAATATTGTTAGCTTCTTGTGCACTGCCAAATTTAATGTTTCTTTAAATTCACAAATGTTTAATCACGCTGGGAAATGCCAAGTGTGGTAATTTTTATTTATGAAGTTATAATATATTGATATGATGTTCTAACAATGAACAGTACCCTGAAAATACTCGACGTTATGGTTCATTTAAAATCGTAATTCTGAGACACTCAAAATGATCAAGAACACAATAGTAATAGTTGCTTATTTTCTTAGCTAAATGCATATAAAAGTAGCAAAGTAAATTAAAGTGCGTTAGAATAGAGTAAGTGTTCAGGTTCATAGTGAAGTTGTGCCTGTTCAAATTTAAATCTGAAGGCCAGGTGCAGTGGCTCATGCCTGTAATCCCAGGACTTTGGGAGGCAGAGGCAAGCAGATTGTTTGAGCCCAGGAGTTCGAGACCAGCCTGGGCAAACATGACAAAACCCCATCTCTACAAAAAATTAAAAAATTAGCTGGTCATGGTGGCACGGGCTTGTAGTCCCAGCTACCTGGGGGACCTGAAAGGGAAGATCACTTAAGCCCATGAGGTTTGAGCTGGTGCACTCCAGCCTTGGTGACAAAGTGAGACCCTATGTCCCCCCAGAAAATAAATTACATTCAACCTAATCTCTCCATCTCCAGATCTTTCTATTGGCAGGGTTGGCTTCTTCTTATATAAAAACAGGAAAGAAGAACTGACTTTCTCTTTACAAATTCACTTGAACACTACAAATTAGTAAATATTCCAGAAATTTTATTATATTTTACAATCAAAGGAGGTCATGGTTTATTTTTATTTGGTTTGGTTATTTTACTAGCAGCTAAATGGACGAATGACAAACTATAGAACAGATGGATAAGAAAATGAAATCCAGATGTTTTAATCATCAGTGCTCTTTTCTGAGAGCAAAACTCACAAAATTGTGAAACAAATTGACTGATTTTTCATTTTTCATGTTATTTTCCATTTCAGGGAAGATCTAGGAAGGTCATGACGTCTCTGCTGTTAGCAGCTTTAGGGTACGTGAGAGTGGCAGCAGGATGGAATCAAGAGGGCAACGGGCAGTCCAGGTGCCACAATGAGCACCAAACTCGCAGCTCCACTTGCTTTCCCAGAGCAGTATTTTGTTTTCATGTGAGGGGAAAAAACTTTGCTTAAAGTTAATATGAAGTCCTATACAGTATGCACATTCTGCAGACGAGAAGAGAAAACTTAAGTTTACTATAACAGCAGTATGTTTAGGATCTCTCCTTAAGATTTGATCCTCTAAACTTTTATTTCCAGAACAAAGAGAAAAGAAACCCTACAATCAAAATACATATACGAAGGTAGGCCAGGCATGCTGACTCACGCCTGTAATCCCAGCACTTTGGGAGGCCGAGGTGGACAGATCGCTGAAGGCCAGGAGTTCGGAACCAGCCTGGCCAACATGGCAAAACCCTGTCTCTACTAAAAATACAAAAATTAGCTGGGCATGGTGGCGCACACCTGTAATCCCAGCTACTCAGGAGGCTGAAGCAGAGAATCACTTTAACCTGGGAGGTGGAGGTTGTAGTGAGCTGAGATTCTGTCACTACACTCCAGACTGGGCAATGGAGGGAGACTTCATAGTAATCATTTATATATAAACACACACACACATGTATGTGTATGTATATAAAGGTAGATGTATGTATGTGAAGGTAAACAAGAAAACAAGGATGGAAGTTGTTTTTAGTACCTTTTGTTTCTTAATAGACAATTTTCTTTTACAGAAAGTCATTATTTTGACTGTCATCTCTGCCACCCTGCAAACATCTTAATGCATGCTCAAGATTAACAAACTTTAAATGTTCATGTTGGTAGTATTAAATAAACACTTTGATCCCAATATTCATTTATATATTACACATGCTCTGATTTTTCTAAAGATGTCGTGAGTTCTCCTCCTCCATTCTTAAATACATATTCTGTTAACAACACAGCATTTAGAAGTACAGAATGCTAAATAGTAAGAGGCATTATCTCTACCGAGCTAATCTCCTAGTCTCCCTGCCTTTAATCAGGAAGCTGGCCCACTTAGCTGACATACAGATTCGATGCCACATTCTTACTTGATGTATGACCATAGAAATTCCCAGTCTCTATTCAGAAACCCCCAGTCTCTGTTTCCCCATCTTTAAAACACAGTTAACTGTATTTAATTTACTGGATTACGGGGAGAATTATACGAACCCATGTACATATCCTTAATAAACTTAAAATAACCGAGCAGAGTGCCTTATACACAATAAACATTCACATAAATAGATGTAACTGTTTTGAAGTCAAAATTCTGATGTAAGGCCAGGTATGGGGCTCACAACTGTAATCTCAGCACTTTTGGAGGCCAAGGCAGATGTATCACGAGGTCAGGAGCTCGAGACCAGCCTGACCAACATGGTGAAACCCAGTCTCTACTAAAAAGACAAAAATTATCTGGGCATGGTGGTGCACGCTTGAAGGCTGAAGCAGGAGAACTTCTTGAACCCGGGAGATGGAGGTTGCAGTGAGCCAAGATCACATCACTGCACTCCAGCTTGGGCGACTGAGCAAGACTCTGTCTCAAAAAAAAAAAATTCTGATATGTTTGTCTAAAGTCTCCATATGTTATAATGTATTGATAAGTTAAATACATCTCATATGTTCTTTATGTTGTTACTTAAGTTTTTTAAATTGTATATGCAACAGGAGCTCAGGGGAGAAGACATTTTGAGTCTGTGGAACTTTCTCTGAGTTCTTCAGGGAATAGGACAGAAGCAGCAAAATAAAGATGAACTCATATTCCAGAAATCTGCCAAGGTTTACAGAAAGGGCAATGTAGGTGTGGCTCATTTGAATGACAATCAGTATAACACTCTACTCGTCAGTGAAACTATCTGTAGGAATAAGACTGGAGACAGCAATTCCTTTCTAAGGTCTTAATCTTTCTCTAGCAGAAAGTGGAGTCAATAACATGTACTTGTGTTCAAACCTTTGTATTTCCTTGGAGTAAAAAGAAAAACCTCTGACATGATCATTATACACTGTGTACATGTATGAAAATATCCTATGTACCAAGCAATATATATAATTATTATATATCTATTTCAAAATTTAAAAAGAGAGAAAAGTCTGTTGGGAAAGTTGGTGTTCTCCCTTCTCTCAGGTAATTGAGCAAACCTGGAGTTGAAATAGAGTTGAAACTTGAGAAACTCTTTAGGGATTCCTTAAAGCAGATCTTAAGAACTAAAGCATCAACAAGAAAAGTCAATTAGCAAAGAAGCTAATGCAAAATGAGTAGCAAGAATGCAAAATGTTACTTCTAGAAAAGTGGTTTATTAAGCCATTACTGTGGATGTGTATGGGTCCAGAGATCCTAGGAAGCCCAGCTCCCATACCACCTATTCAAACGACTCATAGGATGTATTTTTTCCTTGAAGTGTTTACCATTGGTTATGGGACAGCACGGCCCTCACACACATAAAAATGTACAAAGCTGTGTATCCAATATAGAAAACATTAATTACTGAAGAGACTAACAGGGTTATTAAATGAAAAAAAAAGTTTTAAAAATATTTTCAAAGAAATTATATTTAAAGAATTTTTTTTTCATGATATAGTAGCTCCATTTACTAAAGGTGGTTTTATTTAAGGTTAATGCTATCTTGACATACACCTCTTTTTTTCCCCATGAAAAACATAAAAGAGACGTGGGTTTTTTCCTCCTTCTAAGGTAGACAGTGTGGAAAGGCAGAAAAAAAGGCCAAAACTCTGCCAAAAAGCTGTACATCCAAGCAAGACAACTGGCCCATTAACAAATGTCTCCATCAATATCTTGCCATCTGCTGTTTGCACTGTACTGTCAATATTGAGCATCATTCACAGTTCATGTGACCATATAAAATCTCAGAAAGCACAGAGTACCAAGGTGGGAAAAAAAAGCAAATTCAAAGATGGTTTTAGAATCTGACAACACATTCACCACACAAGTATATAATTAGATGGAAACCAGTTATGTACTTTGCATGCTTTATGTGTCAAAGGAAATTCCTCATAATTTCTAACAGTAGATTGATTATGACTAGCAAACCATGCAGCCCAGTCTCCATTTTTCCCCTCCGATTCACCTCACTTTTTGCCCACTCATCTAATTCAGAAGCTCAGATTATCAGATAAAGCTGCTTAAATTCAAATCAGTGAATTTTAATTATTCATGTTATAAAGGGATTTTGTGGCACATTTAGATAGGATATAGCTCCAACATGTTATACTGGTTTTATTAATAAATACCTTAAATGTTTTCAAACAATAAATTTTTTTGCCTTTCATGTTTTATTTCTTTGCACAGATTCAAAGGAAGCAGAAAGCTGGAGTTGTTTGCAGAGGTACAGTGGATAGTCCCATGTGATGGAATTTAAAGGGAACTGGAAAAGGGATCCCTGAAAGCAGATCTTAAGAACTAAAATATCAACAAAAAAAGTCAGTTAGCAAGGCAGCTAATGCAAAATGAGTAGCAAGAATTCAAAATGCTGCTTCTAGAAAAGTGGCTTATTAAGCCATTACTGTGTACATGCATGGTTCCAGAGATCCTTCCCAACTTTAACTAGTCATTCTGAGTTTTACATAAATGTTCCTATTTCATTCAATGTTCCTTCATTTGAAAATACTCCTGTGAAGAATGACAATGACAGTGGCAAGAGACAGACAAATCCCTAAGTGGACAGGGGCAGTTCCCTGGTGAAACCAGACCTTCAAGCCAAAGACACTTTAAAGCCTAAAAGCCAAGCTACAAGTTAAATCCATGGACTGGATTGAGAACCTCTCTTCCCATTTGGCATGCTTTCCTTGATTGATCCTCACCTTGCACCTATTTTACATATATCTACCCTTCCCTAATTAGTTTTTCCCACTGTCCTGCCGACCTTTGAATGATGCCTTTGTTTTAGCCTGTTGCATGCTCACAAACCAATCACCATGTGCTCCCCCATCATGAGCATGATCATAAAAGCCCCAGACCCAGCCACACTGAGAAAGCCCAGCCAACTACAGGTGTGGGACCACCCTCACATCCCTTCTCTGCTGATAGCTGTTCTGTTGCTCAATAACATTCTTCTCTGCCACCCTCATCCTTCAATTGTCAGCACAATCTCATTTTGCTTGGACGCAGGACAAGAACTCTAGAATCGCCGAACACAGGTACGAGCTGTAACACAGGTGAGCTGGGGCACACCCAGCCCAGCCATGGGCTGAGCTGGTATGCAAGCCAGGCATGGCCCAGTGGGCCAAGTGAGTGCAATACCTCCTGTGGCAGGCGTAGGGCCAAGCAAGGCCTAGGCGGGTGCACTGCTGGACACAGAGGCCCGGCTGGCAAAGTGGATATGAAAAATCCTACATCAACATGTTCAATCATTAACAGCTTAGAATGAATAAATTTATTAATATGATTGGAGAATAGATGGTATATAAACACTAGGTACCTTAGGGAAAAGAAAATCATTGGGTCTTCTCCCATATCAGTACAACAATTCTAATTAGAAATGTGTTGCTTTGGATTTAAATATTTGGGTGCCTCTATAAGTCACTGGGAAACAACAGAGATAAGAAATAAATTTATTAGCCCTAACCTTGAAAGATAGTTATCCCTTTCCTACTTAATATTCTAAATTTAATTTTGTATACAGGTTATAGGTAATCAGTCTTCTGACTCAGTCCTAAAAAAATTCAAATACATTAATAAAGTGACAGAGAGAGAAGAAAGAAAGAAGGAAGGAAGGAAAGAAGGGAGAAAGGGAGGGAAAGAGGTTGGAAGGGAGGGAAGGTAAGAGGGAGGGAGGGAGGGAGGAAGGAACTTAATTGTCTTCAAACAGCACTTGCATATAAAAATTGTAGCTATATACAAACATGTAGGATTTTAATGAAGTAATGGAAATGAATTTCATCTTGCAATAGGGAAATGCTGACCTCTTACACAAAGAACAGCACTAAGCATGTTCTTGAATTTAATGAATGTACAATCCATCCTGAAGGCTACAGAGGTCTGTGCAAGTTATGCAACAGCTCAAATACTACTACTGAATCCATGTTAACAAAAATATAAACTAAAAGAAGAGCTAATAAGATTTATTTAAATTAGAAAATGGGATTAAAAGTAAAATTTAAGCCCTTGGCTGTTTTATTTCAATGTAATAGCAGATATAAAAGATGCAGTTTCTCTGCCTTCTTATAAAGATTTTAATGTAATGAACACTGAGAATTGAAAATATGCTTCCAGCAATTAAAATCCACCTATACATATCTGTGCCTACCAGTGACAGAGCTTTCTTGGGTGTGGCTACTAAATGCTGCACTGTGTTTGTACTAACGCTTTCATCTGCATCTTTATGATATAAAGAAGACAGGATAAAACTTTTAAAAAATTGTGGAAAAAAAATGATTCTTGATATTCTAAAATGTAAAATCAAAAAATAAACTTGCAAAATAACTAGAAATTTGAGTTACTGATATATATGATTTGCATGCAATGTTTTATTTACAGATAAGTAGACATCTCATAGACTTCAATTGCAGCCTCAGTGGGAAATGAGCAGCAGCAACCCTTTATTGAAATAAGAATGAGGGAGCAACAGAAAGGTAGAGTGAGAATAGGCAAAAATAAATGTGCCAAAGGTCAAGGTGAGAAATAGACAAAAATGTTGTGAGACTGTGCTGAGAAGTATGCAATGCAAATAAATGAAGTATATTAAGTACACCAATAGAGGCAAGTAAAAGGTAGAATGGGACTCAGAGGAGGGCTCTGTTAACTATGAGGTAAAAACGGAGCAAGAGGGGTCAAGGAGGGCTCCAAAAGACACATTTCTGGATATGTCCACCTGCATTTTAAATCACAATCCAGTGATTTTTATCTTATTCCTCATGTGCTTTGCATGCTTTATGTGTCAAAGGAAATTGTAAATCATATTGAGCTTAGAAGAAAAGAGACAAAAAGACAAAAAAAGAATAAGGGAGAGATCTAAATGAAGGGATGGAAGAAGAGAAAGAGGGAGAAAGAAAGGAGGAAACAAAGGAAAAAATAGGAAGAAAAGAAAGAAGGGAGAAAGAAAGGAAAAATAAAACTAACTTTTCTCTGTATTAAATGAAATCTATTATAGATGATAGCTAGCTAGACAGACAGATGGAAATGAATAGACATAGCTAGGTTATCAACAGCCAAGATCATTACCAGTTTGCTTCAAAGACATTTTTTGAGAGTGGTGTACCTTGTATTTGGGACATAGAAAAAAATCAATCATTCCTGAAGCAGCACAAGCAGGTGGTTTATTTAGGGTGAGTTTTTAGGGGCTTTTTTGTTTTTGTTTGCTTGGGTGTTTTCCCAAAATCCTGTTTCATAAAGATTTCTCAAATTCAGGATGAACCCAACCATTAGAAGTAAAAGAATCAACTGATTTTCTGAGACAAAGAGAAGTGAAATAGAACAGAAGAAACAGAGGTTCAAGTCAATTTCAAACTTTTATTAGTGAGCATGTACGTAAAGCTGTAGCTCTCCCCTCTGGGTTTGACTAAAGTAAATCAACCCTTAGATACAAATGTGCTGTACCAGATGGAGGGCTTTTCTCTAAAACACCAGCTTCATTACTTTTTTATACTTCCTTCACCTTCAGCCACAATAATAAAACCTAATAGTAAAAATTAGCATTTCCCATATTTGTTAGTTGCTACTATCTCCGATATTTGCTAAGAATTCTGGGAAGTAGTATACTATTGAAGCATCCTACGGGTACATAATACAGTCGTTTCACTTTGCAGATCTGTTCAAAACAATATATCGAATTCCTGTTACATGCAATGCACTATCCTAGACACTAAAAACACAATATAAAATTTAAAAAGACAAAAAAACCCACTCTGATGGAATATATGATATGATGGAGTAAACTGAGCTAGAGAGAAGTAAAAGATATTTTCCTGGTATTGCACACCAAGGAAGTGACGAGGTCAGTGTCAAGCAGTCTGATTCCAAGACGGCTTCCCTTACACTGTGTGCTTTGCTGCTATGGAAGCTAACGCTTACTTGCCAGGGGTTATCCGTGGCATTCTGCTTTTCAGATTTTAATTTTTCCACTTCATATTACATTAGTAGTAATTCAATATAATGTAGTTACATTTTTAAAAAACCCTCTAAGCACATGTCTCAGAGAAGCATGTAAGGTACTTCAATTACTATAATTATTTCATTTAAATTCATTGATAAAACGTATATTCTAAAAGTGACTGAGGAACTGAATTGAGTATTATGCTGTTCATGGGTATGAACAATAGCTGAGTACAATTAATAGACTATTTGGGTACAATTAATAGTCTGAAGGAAGTTGGAATAACATGCATGCCTATCTGCATTTATACTACAACACTTCAGATCATAGACAAAGTTTAGTATTATAGTAAGTACATATTTTCTCAAACTATGGAAGTATTTCCTAGCATAAAGAACACAATAATTGGAGTGAAGCAGACAACTGGTTTAAATACTCTGAATCTCAATCATCGCTGTAAAAAAAAAAAATGGCCATATGACATATTCCCAACATTTGATAGGCTTAAGGGAGATGATACATGTGAAAAGCCAATGCAGACCACAGAATGCAGTATCCTTTATGATTTTCTCTTTTCAGGATTACAGAATTGTTTATACTTTCTAATATATTTTATCACTTTTAGTAATTACCAGTTAAAATGTTCCTATGTATAACTCAAGATAAAAATAATTTGCCTTTAACTCCTTAAACCAACCTCAAGGTTTAGTAGCCACTTTTTCTGAGCTGAAATTACCTTTTCGACTTTCATAGAGGTCCTTTATTCCCTAAGCTTTCTCTTTCCAGGCCTGCCACGGTGGTTCACATCTGTAATCCCAGCACTTTGGGAAGATGAGGCAAGAGGCTTGCCTGAGCCCAGGAGTTTTAGACTAGCCTGGACAACGTGGTGAGACCCCATCCCTATAAGAAATAAAAAATTGGGCCAGGTGCTGTGGCTCACGCCTGTAATCCCAGCACTTAGTGGGGCCGAGGCGGGCAGATCACCAGGTCAGGAGATCCAGACCATCTCGGCCAATATGGTGAAACCCTGTCTCTACTAAAATACAAAAAAAAAAAAAAATTAGCCAGGCTTGGTGGTGCACCTGTAGTCTCAGCTACTCAGGAGGCTGAGGCAAGAGAATCACTTGAACCTGGCTGGCGGAGGTTGCAGTGAGCCGAGATTGTGCCACTGCACTACAGCCTGGGCGACAAAGCAAGACTCTATCTCAAAAAAAAAAAAAAGGAATAAAAAATTTAAAAATAAACAAGATTTCTCTTCTCAAATCCAGGTTTTGTGTAATTTCAAGCAACGTGGAATTCCAGATATAATCATAGTTCCATAATCGGGCTCTTTAAAAATGAAGGGGAATATCTGGATAGTCTTAAATCAGCTGAAGTTTCTCAAGGTTGATTCACCAATTTGTGGCTACACGATATGTCTGTCCTGAGGACTCCTTGCACTAACTACTTTTTTTTTTTGTTTTTTGAGACAGTCTCACTCTTGTCACCCCGGCTGGAGTGGAGTGGCGCAATCTCAGCTCACTGCAGTCTCACTTCCTGCATTCAAGCCATTCTCTGGCCTCAGCCTCCTGAGCTGGGTCTACAGGTGTGCACCACTACGCCCAGCTAATTTTTGTATTTTTAGTAGAGACAGGATTTCACCATGTTGGCCAGAATGGTCTCAATCTCCTGACCTAGTCATCTGCACACCTCGACCTCCCAAAGTACTGGGATTACAGGCGTGAGCCACCGCGCCCAGCCAGCTACTTCTTCACATCTCAATAGCTGTCGCTCAATTTGTAATGCTGCCCCTCACCTCTGTTCACTGTCTGCATCCTCTTACATGAAGCTCATTATTATCTTGAAGCTTGGCTTTCCTGGCAGTAGTCCTGCTACTTCCTGTATCCAAATGATGAAGGAAATCCAACTATAATTTAACCAAGGCCTAAATCACTACTCAAAATATTAAAGTGTCTGGAAGCAATGTAATAGGCATGGAAGAAATAAGTATCTGCAGAAAACAAAAGTTTGCTACCTCCTCATGGATGTTAGAAACTAAGGTTCTTTTCCATTCACAGTCCTTAACTGAAAACAAGTCCAACAGAATTTCAAACTAGAGATGAAAGTCCAGTCACATCTTTTCAGACAATTTCTGACCCTGTGAACTTGAATTCTTTTCTTTTTGAACTCATGCATTGATTTCTTCATGTCTTTCACCTGTTTCTAGGTTTTTCATAAAAGTTGCATGGTCCTCCCCACCAGCCTCCATTCCACCCTGAGTATCAACCAAAATCACGTGGTCTTGGAACCAAAATCCAGAGAGAGGAGGCTTTAATCAATAACTCACTTTCCCCAAAAGGATTTTGGCTTTTATCATCAGCTCTTGATCTCTCTCCAACTAACAAGCTCCCCGCCCTCACATGTATTACCTGTATCATTGCATTTGTAATTAACAAAAAATGAACATTCTTTTATGAATCTAAAATTAGATTTTTATTTTGTTATACTTATATTGAATATATTTTAGTCTTCTCTTAGCTCTTTATTCTTTTGACATTTTTTTGGTCCTCAGATTTCTTTCTTTGAATATACTTATCTAACTTACATATTTGTGTTTATGGAAGTATTTTCAGATTGCAAGTGATTATTCTTAACAATATTCTTTTTGCCTCGAATTGAGCATTTTAAAATGCAGAAGTCTATGCTGACAGAGCACACAAAGGATTGAAGAGATACAAAGGCAAATCAGTGATTACAATATAATGCAATAAGCATTTTCCTGAGGTTTCTGCACAAGGAGCAATATTAGTATAGAGGATAGCAACTGATTCCTTCAGACAGCCAAACCTATTAAGCATATATTGCCGTATTAAAGAATGTGCTAAGCACATATGACCTCATTTAATTATCATTACCATGCTCGGTGACAGGCACTGTTACAATGATGAGACACAGAGAGGCTAAAAAACAACAGAGCTAACAGTAGCGGAGTCAACATTCACATTGCTTATTAGATAAAACTCTGAAAGACTAAATGGCTTTTATTAGATGATAAAAGGGGAAAAGGGCAAACCACGTGGTGAAACAGAATGACCAACAGCCAACAGTCTATCAAGACTATATCAAGAATCTGGTGAGAGATACCAGTGGGATGGGATTAGACAGATGAAGAGAGTGGCTAAGAATGAGGCTTCATAGGCAGGCTATGTCCAACTACTCTTTCACCTGAATATCTAAAGATGAAGTCATTCCTTAAACATTTAGACTGCATAATGCTAAGGTTAAACCACAACTATTAAAGAAGGAAGGGCTCCATAGCCTTAGAGCCCTAGTCCTAAGATGTAGGGGAGAGACTAAAAAGGTGAGGAAGAAAGAACACAGCTGGAAGAGAAAGATCTCTATTTCTTCATGATTTTTATTGCAGCAAATCAGCAAATTTACTACTACCTATAATTTAACTGTCTTTGCCACAGTGAAGACAAACATCATTCCATTTAGGAATGTGTAGCAACAGAATTCTCAAGTCAGAGAAAGAATAAGTTTGTTTGAAATTCTTAATTATGTGATGTGTAAATATATATGTGTGTGTACACTCACACTAATGTATCCACAGAATTAAAATGCTGTTGCTAGATACAACAAAAAATAAGTAGGACTTTACAGATGCTTTATTCATTTCTGAGTAAGGTCTCACTATCACTTTAGTTTCTTTTTTCCTTTCTTTTTTTTTTTCCAGATAGGGTCTTGCTCAGTTGTCCAGACTGAAATGCAGTGGCGTGATCATAGCTCACTACAGCCTCAAACCCCTTTGCTCAAGAGGCCTTCGCATCTCAGCCTCCTGAGTAGCTGGGACTACAAGGCAGCACTACCATGCTGGCTACTTTTTTAAATTTTTTGTAGAGATAGGGGTCTGAACATGTTGCCTAGGCTGGTCTCAAACTCCTGACCTCAAGTGATTCTCCTGCCATGGCATCCCAAAGTGCTAGGATTAGAGGCATGAGCCACCACCACTCAGCCCTCTTCTCCCTTTTTTCCTTTCTTCTACCCTTCTTTCCTTCCTTTGATCCTTCCTTCTTTTGATATTCCTTTTAGTTTTCATTCTTTCTTTTGATTATAAGTTGAGTTTATTTTTATAATGGAACAGAGACCCTTCTACATTTGAATCACCAATTCAAATTAGATCAACACACTCACCAATATCTGGCTGCTTTGTGATTAGTATGAAATGAAGTAAAGCTTAAAGTCTCATAAAAATCAGAATCAGTACTAAAAGGCACTCTTGTCTCCACTCAGTTCTATTTCTGTACTGTAACTTAACAAAAACTCTGTTTTATTGGGAGGCCGAGGTGGGTGGATCACCTGAGGTCAAGAGTTCAAGACCAGCCTGGCCAACATGGCGAAACCCCGTCTCTATAAAAAACACAAAAATTAGCTGGGCAGGGTCCCGGGCACCTGTAATCCCAGCTATTTAGGAGGCTGAGGCAGGAGAATCACTTGAACCTGGAGGCAGAGGTTGCAGTGAGCCGAGATCATGCCACTGCACTCCAGCCTGAGCAACAAAGCAAGACTCCATCTCAAAAAACAAACAAAAAACTCTTTTAAATAGCTTGTAGAAATTGAACTATTTTCATAAGATAGTAAAATAATTTAGAAAAAACGTTCTTAAGTATAATAAACACCTGTGGGTTTACACGTCCCGTTTATAAACAAGCAGATAGGGAGACTGGTGAATCTTTTATTTACAGTTTTAAATCATTTCCTATTTGTAACAGAAAAAAATTAATTAGGAGATTCCATCTTCCCCCCCAAGCCCACCCCCCAGCCTCCACAAACACACACACACACACACCTTCATTCTTTCAATTTTGTACCTTCCGTCCCAGAAAAAAAACAAGAAAGTTTAAAATGGAGCACTTGGGAGCTATCACTGCAATTGACCCCTACCTTCACTATATTAAAGGCGCCTAAACTATAATAGGAAATCTTCTACATTTAAGTCACTACTTTAAATTCTTCCAGATTTCCAGGTTTGTAGCATCACTTATTCACTTATTCAACCAAATCTGTTTAGCACCTACCATAGGCAAGCTACTCTGTTAGGCATTAGAAATAAAAAGATAAGACATTCCTTTAGTCCCTCAAAATGCTGACTTCTAGGGACTGGAAATACAGCAATGAATATAAAGGCAAAAATTTCCATCCTAGTAAAACATACATTTTAATGAGGAAGATAGAAAATGTGACAAATAGGTAAACCACATAGTGTTAAATATATACATACATAAGAGAAAAACAAAATTGGGAAATTGAACAGGAAGTGTGAGAGCAGAGTTGTAATTTTAGAGAGGCAGACACTCAGTAGGGAAAGGCAATCTTTACTAAAAACTATGGCAATACAATGTGATAGATGCTACTGACCAAGTGATTGACAGAATGCAAAGATTACATAACAGAAAGAGCTATGATTGTTGCAGATATCAGAGGGAAGAAATCACCTGAATTCTGAAAGAGATGACATTCACAAGGAGGCTGGGAGACAACAGGCAAAGGAACAGCATATGCAAAGTCAGAGAGGCAGCCTGTAGCGAATAACTGTTATTTATCAGCTGATAGTAGCAATTACCATTTAAGTCAGAACGTACCATGTTCCAGATACTTTCACACATCATCTTTATTAACCCTCACAATAAATCTATGGGCTTATTAATAGTATTCCCATTTTAAAAATAAGAGCAAGACCAGAATGAAGATAAAGGAGAGAGTTAAAAAATAGGTTGAGGTTAAAGAGTTTGAATATTATCCTTTAAACAATGAGTCAACTGAGTTTTAAAATAAAGACAGTCGTAAAATAAGATCAGAAGTTACAGCTTTTTAAAATTGTAGACTGCAGTGTGGAGAACAGACCATTGGGGCTGGGAAGCAGAATGACAATAATTATTAATAATAACGAAAGGCCATAATTTAGTTAAAATGTGGCCAAGGCTTGATCTGAACCAATAACAGTGGGAAAATTAAAAGTAGGATAAGAAAAACCTGGTAGCCAACTAAATTTGGGTGGAAGGGGAATGGAAAGGCACAAAAAGGGGAGGTATTCAGCCAATTCTAAATATTCTAACTTAGAACATCTAGAGGGTGACATTTTCAGCAAAGAAAAATAAGGCAAGGGGAGAAGACTGGGAGAAGAGGATGGAGATGAAACTTGCTCTAATTTTGAACTTCTTAAATCCAACTTGGTGATACTTAAGTCAAGATACCCAGTGGACCTCGAATGATGACCAGACTGATTAGAGAAAGATTTTGGAGTTAATATATTTCAGAATTGTTAACAAGTATATCTTTGTATTAGTTAGAAAGACAAAAAACTCAAATTGCTTATACAAGTAATGTAAACTCTTTTTGGCCACCTGTAAAATCTCTAAAAGTAAGGTGGACGTTCAATTGTAGTTTAATTAGGACTCCAGTTCTCTTTCTCTCCAATTGTTTTCAACCTGTCTTCCTCCTTGTATCATGTCATCACGGTTTCACTTAGGGTAGTAAAATCATGTAGCAATCCTCAATTTTATATCTGCATCCCACAAAATCCAAAAGAGAAATATTTTATTTGCTACTTATTGAACAATAGTGCTAGACATCTTTCTAGAACAACTTGGGTGTCATTCCCACCACTGGCAAGGTTGAAGAGATTTCACTGACTAACATGCACTCAGCACCCCTACTCAACATCATGGGGGAACACCAGAATTAATGCTGAGGAAGCAATCACAGTGTCTTCCTCCGTCTCTTTCCAAGGCTGACAGAGGCTAATTGTTCCATTACCCAGCAGGAGGAAGTGTCTATGAAGTCACATCTAAAACAAGAAAGTATTTTTCTGAGATTGACCAACTTTTTAGGATTGAGCTTCCAATATCACACAAATCCAACTACACTTTTTTACCAGAGGTAAATATTCAGGTCATAGGAGAAAATATATTTAAAATGTAAGTACTAAATAGTTTTCATAAATGTGAACGAAGAAAATCTATTGGTGTTAACTAAGAATTCACTTTCCTCTTCTGTATTGCCTCTCACCCCAATCCCTACGGTGACTCAGTAGCCAAAAGACAACACCACCAGACAAAAGAGCCGAATTCTTGGATGTTCCTGGGTTCCTATGTTCAAAGGAACACAGACCAAAGAGCTGAATTCTCGGATGGGGTTCTAAATAAGTTCTGGAAACTCTGGCCATAAGAGAGACATGGAAATAGCTGATAAAAGCCTGTCACCTGAAGGAAATTCATGGTTGCGATGAGGACACAGAGTGATATGTGCAGCCAACAGGGCACAGCGGAAACATGGACAGCAAAGGATCTGTAGTGGAGACAAAGAACAGATTAGCTTCATTTCAAAGAACGCTACAAGAAGTCTTCCTCTGAGAAGCCTAGAACTGCTTAGGCCTGCCCCAGATCTTAACTGATACCCTTGGTTCAAATGAGTTATGGAAGAATCCTTAAAGGAGTTTAGGTTAATTGTTAACTAGCTTAGGTTTGCGGCTGATTGTTAGTAAGGGGTCAAGGTTGAAATGAAGCACAATTGTGGGGGGAAAATAATTAGTTATATTTCCTGCACACTTGCTTTTGTAATGCGTTCTAGAATTTTATTTAAACCAAAACTCTGATTCCACACTTAGCATCATTTGGTAACTTTTTAAAACTAACTCATTATTTCAGACCCCAGTCAATACTACTAATTTTATAACTGCAGTAAAGAAAATCATTAAACTGCACCCTATGTCTCATGCAGTGTCATTCTGTCGTCAACAAAAAAGATATTTGCTGGATCAGTGAGTCCAGGGAGAGTGATGATTTGCCAAATACGGCCCATCAGAGTACCGAGAATTTAGGGTTAGGTTTCAGCATTTGTTGCTGTCATTCAAGTACTAAATTTATATTTACTTGGGGCAGTGAGTAGGGTTTGAATAGAAGAATCTAAAGCATGTAAGACACTTTCCTGACTTAGCTGATTTTGAGTGTTATTCTCATTGAGTTAGAATGTTTCAAAAATGGTTAAATACAATTTTTTTGGTATTATGATAATTTTTCTTGAGATAAAATGAGTTAGCAAGTAATAGTGATATTCTCTTTATTGTTTTTTAAATTATCTAATTAATTGGTTATTTAGAAGTCACTGTTTTTGGGATTTCTCGACATAAAACATGGTCAGTAGTGAAAGGCAATAAATGATCTCAAATTACAAGTGAAGATATATGCCTAATTAGACAACAGTAGTAACAAAAATAATAGATGATTAACACTTTCTTTTTAAATGTGAGTATCAAATGTATTAATAGCCTTAGAATGGTCTTTTATTAATAAAAGGACATAAAATTAAGGTTTTAAAATTTAGATACCTATCTAAATTAAGACATTCATATGAGCTAAATTCATGCAAATGGAGTCATATTTTAAGAATCTGGGAGAAATTGCTTTATTTCTAAGTAAAGACTTTGCAACATCCCTGGGGAAATGAATACTGATCTAATAACAGGCTACTGAGTAGGAAAATAAATGACAAAATCTAGGAGATCATACTGTGGCTGAGTGATGGATATGCTATTTGTGAAATCTAGAAGGAGATTCCAAGGAACGACATAGTATGTACTTACATATTACAAAATGCAAATTATCGTGACTGTATAATTGGAACTACTTTTCAAGTGTGGGGATTCTAGATGGAATGGTGTCTGATGGAATACATTCTCCAACCCATCATCAAAGAGAGTCACATCCTCACTCTTTCCACCTTTGAGTTTATAGTTTAGATGCCTGTGCTATATATAAAAAGAAAAGAATGTATTTTAGAGAAGCCCTGGCTCAGAAAGCATAGCTTTGATGTTCATTTTACTGCTTTTGGCGGAGCAAGTTTTTATCTGTTTTAATCTTAGAAGCTTTGTCTCATTAATTTGTTAATTTTAGGCTTTCCAACTTTATCCAGATAATTCCTCCCAAAAAATAAATAATCAATAATTATAATGAATCAATGTATGCTTTAGTAATTCCACATACATAAACACCATCATAACAACTAATTCCCCTATTTACTACCCCTCTACAAACATGATAAAGAGGCCTTACTGGCAGATCCATTGATAACAGAAGTTTTCTGTCCCACCGAAGAATGTGATTGATATAGACAAAGAGCTTCAGCATGGCTGAAATTAACAACTGCCTGACAGGTGTCTTCAACTCTGCTCAACTGAATTCTGTGACATCTGCTTACCAGAGAGCACACATATAAAGCGTGTGAGCTCACTTTGCTAGACTATGAAAATGCATTTGAAATTCAAAGAGGAAATAGAAAATGAATTTGACAACCATTTTTGAGTACTTTTCCTTGGGTTAGAGTTTTTTATATCACTAAATAAGCAAAGTAAGAAACGACTACACTAAATGACTCATAATATTTCTTTACTTCTATAAAATGTAATGCTCTCTCTCTCAAATATTGAAAGATTACTACTATTTATTATTTGTTAATTGATTTTTCTTCATGGTCTGCACACTGGTCACAAAAATGACTTAGGAGCAATGCTTCCTAAAATTTTTGAATGAAGATTCCTTTTAACAATGATACTGATTTATGATCTTTAAAAAATGATACTGATCTTTGAAAACACATATTTGATCTTTAAAAAGAACTTGAAGGGAAAATTTTACATTAACAAAAATGTTATTATAAATTCATGACGATTTCCAAATACAATTTATTAGTAACAACAGCACTGACATAGTTGGAAAATCACAAAAAATATTATGAATAAGAAAATTTATGTGGGAAAAACACAAATAAGACACAGCATCTGCACTATACATATTATAGTGTATTAACTAAAAGAATCCTCTAGATAAGTGTTAATTGATACAACTCTATTCTCAGGGACTAGACACTGTAGAACACAGCACGTGTTCAAGAAATCGTTTTTTAACAAATAATCATTTTTATTGAACTGACATAACCCACACATCCCTGACAGATTAGCCTTCTAAAATACCCAGAAGATATTCCTCCTTCAGTAATCTTCAATGGCTCCCCACTTCCATCAGAATAAAACATATTCTTTGCATTAAAAGGACTCCACAACCCAGCTTGTATTTTTTGTTTGTTTTTTTTGAGACAGAGTCTCACTTTGTTGCCAAGGCTGGAGAGCAGTGGCGCAATCTTAGCTCACTGCAATCTCTGCCTCCCAGGTTCAAGTGCCTCAGCCTCCTGAGTAACTGGGATTACAGGCACTGGCCACCACGCCCGGCTAATGTTTGTATTTTTAGTAGAGGTAGGGTTTAGTAGAGATAGGGTTTAGTAGAGGTAGGGTTTCACCATGGTGACCAGGCTCGTCTCGAACTCCTGACCTCAAGGGGACTGCCGCATGGGGCTCACAAATTGCTGGGCTTACAGGCATGAGCCACCACACCCGGCCTGTCCTTACACTTTCTGACTCTTACCATATTCCTTTACACAAGGCAGCACAGCAGAGTGAAAAGAACACTGCTTTTGAAATTAGAATGGCTGCTGGGACTGTACATAAAACCTGACTTACTAATGTATGACACTGGAAATTCTTTAAACCTCTCTTTTTACTAAATAAAGGTAATTAATACCTGAGGGAAGTTGTAAACACAAGAATAATAAAGATGCACTTAGCACATATGGCACAGAACAGATTCAGGATATGTACTTTGATACTGTTAAGATTACTTTCTTTTTTCAATCAAGTTGTATACTTTCTACTTTTGCTTAGTACTTTTTTCCTTGTAACTTCAGACTGGAAAATCCACCCTGTTGTACTTGCACCTAAATCCTATTCCATTCTGTAAGTCAAACGAAAAGCTACTGTTTTGGATAACCACCATATTCAAGTACCAGGCTGTTGCAAACATAGGGTAATCAACTGATTACAGATGGTCCCAAGAAATTTTATGTACACACAGAAGACCATATAAGGCACTTGTAAGCTACCAACAAAGCTTCAAAGATACTAAAGCTTTAAGAGAAAAGACGTGATGGTGAGGGTGGCAAACCGACAACACGGTTAATTTCATAAATATCATAGATTCTGTGAAGGTTCTGTGAACCCACAAGCCCAGAGTTACCCTCTTTCTGCATTCATTATTGAACTACTGTACATAGCTGTGAGGCACACACAGCTTTGAAATATTAATTTTTCCTTTGGCTGTATCTATTAGTTCCCCAGGTTGTAATTACTTGAGAACAAATAAAAGGCCAAAATCTGTAGTCTCTCCATCAGCACCTTCTACATAGTAGGTATTCAACAAACATTTGAGTGACTATCATTTGTAGATTATCAGATAATGAAAGCCTTGTGACATTTTTTTTCAATTAATGTCAGTACATTTTAAAGTGTTGTTTTCTGCAAGTCATGCAAGCCAAATATAAGTGGATGTAAATAATTGTGAATGCACCTTACAGAGGTCCCCAGTTTTTTAAAGGTCTATTTCTTCTAGTAGCCACTTAATACAGGAAACTGAAATATGAAGAAGTGAGGTGTGGTACCCAAGATGATGCAAGTACTGGCAAAAGCAAAACTAGTTATTGTTAGGTTCTCTTATTCAGTGGTTCTCAACCTTAGCTATACACTAAAATCAACTGGGTAGATTCTTAAAAATACCAATGCCTGGTCAATTACCCTAATCTCTAGGGTAGGGCTGAGGCACTGGTAACTTTTTAAAATTCTCCAGGTGATTCAAATGTGTATCTGTGGTATAAAGCCACTGTACCTCTTGTAATTCCAATGAGCAATGTGATTGCTAAAAGTTCCTGAGAAAGTCATTGCCTAAAGCTTCTTCTGTGCACTATAGTTTTCTGGGTTTTAAATATTTAAGTATGGTCATGCATCAGTTAATGATAGAGCTACATTCTTGAGATATGCATTGTTAGGTGATTTTGTCATTGTGCAAACATCTGAGTATACTGAGGCTAAAAACAACATGCTCCTGTACTGAACATTGTAGGCAACTGTAACACAATGATAAGTGTCTATCCAAACATATGTCAACATAGAAGGTACAATAAAAACACAGTATTATAACCTCATGAGACCACTGCCATATATGTGGCCCATCATTGAGCAAAATGTCATTATTTGGCACATGTATTTGAAACTGTGACTCTTTACCTCTTAAATTACTACACTTACTTTTCTTCTCAGCAGCATGCTTTAGATAAATCTCTAAATAATAGTTCCTCTTATTTCTTCAGAAACAAACACACATGCACAATTTTAGTAGAAAAAAAGTGCTCTGCTTTATTATAAGAAAAGGTATGTTTGTGTGATTTGGGACTTTTATGATATCTGCTTAGGTTGTGTAAGGGAGGCCCTAAAATATACCTTTACATCCTTTCTTTATGAATCAATTCATCATAGCACTTTAACTAATCCATTTTTTATTAAATATTGTTTATCACTTCTGTACTGCTATCTATCCAACACCTTTCATTCAGATTGGCTTAGCCTTAAGAAAAAAACCAACGTATGTTACAGGCAGTAGAAAAATTACCTCTTTCATGAGCTCAGTGGTCTGAAGGTGCACGCTACATCAGGGGTGGCTGATGCCAGGTGGCTGGCTTGCGACACTTAGGAAGTCCCTCACACCTGTCAAGAGAGGCAGAGACTGCAAGAGAGAAGCCGAGTCTGACTGAGCAGGCGCAGAAGGGCAAACCCTGCTCCCAACTGCTGCTAGCAGAGCTCTAAAAATAAAGCGACAAAAGCACAGGGAAGGCAGAATGAATTCTTAACACTTGTACTCTTCTATTTCTGTCTGTTACGAAGCAGGTGATCTCAGTACCAAGCGATGAGTCTTTTAACTTTCTATATCCCTCACTTTCAGAAATGATCCTCATGACTGCACTCATTCCAGCTGTTTCAAATTCATAATCATAAAAAGAATCTTTTTTAATCTTTCAAGACTGCCCTCTCTCTCAGAGGATTACATTCTAAAATAAGCTTCTTTGATATTCATTTGCCTATTTTACTTGGAAGATTTTTTTCACATGTTATTCTGGAAAACAAAATGTTTATTCCATTAATACTTTATTCTTTGAGGGAAGCAGGAGTTTTAAAAGCCATTCCTTTATCTAGAGAGATGGCAGTCTAAATGTCTTCAAGTTAACAACCACTAGTCTAGAGAAAGTGAAACTATAAACTTGTTAACAACATCTCTCAATGGCCCACCATGTAAGGTCATGTTTATTATAAATGCCGAGCAGCTCTGCGTGAGAGGAGAATGTAATGTAATGGTTGAAAAGTTGGAAATCAGATATACCTGAGTTATAGCCCTGCCCTACTATTATTGTCAATATAGTCCAGAACAGGTGATTTAACTGCTCAACACTTCAGTGTCTTCATTTATTTAAAAAAAAAAAAAGAGAGAAAATAATGTCTTTCCCTGTTTTACAGAATTGAGACCAGAATTAAATAATATAAGCAAAACACTACCATACTGCTTGGTATCTGGCAATCAATAGATGCCACCAATTAATATTATTGCTAACAACAAATTTATAGCCAAATAAACACCTGATGGCTCAAAAGATAAAGAAGCAATATTAGTTAAAATGTTACTGACATTTTTTAAAAAGCACCTAATATGTATATCCAAGAATCTAAAACCTCAAAGCCTTGTCTCCATATAGGTATGTGGACACCTTGCCTCTTCCCATTCTTTCTGGCATATGGAGCAGAAGAGCTAGAAGTAGAAAATACCTTCAGGAATTTTTCCTGAGTAGTAGTCTTCACTGGAGAAACTTTGGCATCTTAATGCATTTCTCACAACAGGCATGCACAGGACATGTCTAAATTTGCTGAGAAGTAAAATAATTTTTCACAGCAATTGAGACTACCTCAAGATGTTAAACTCCTTACCTCAAGCCAAAATGAAAACTAAATCACACACCCACAACCACACACATACACACATAGACACCATTATCTGGATTCGCAGATCCCAAAAAATCCTTTCATAGTTAATCATTACCACTTTACCTATATCTCAAACGGTTCTGTTGAGCTGCCATCCACATAGATGTCACCAAACACATGACAGGTAGTTTTTAAAAGTAAACTTTGACCAAAACACCAGTCCTGTATTATATACTTCAAAACATCATGTACACAATAAATATATACAATGTTATCTGTGCATTAAAAACGCAAAAACAAAACAGGCCACATCTCACAGGTATTTGTATCTGACACTTGATCAGTCTTCCAGAAACCATTCATGGCTTTAGGGCTTCACTTACATGTTTGCAACTGTGTTCAAAATGATCAGTGCCTGTGACTTTTTTTTTTTTTTTTTGAAACAGAGTCTCCCTCTGTCACCCAGGCTGGAGTGCAAAGGCACAACCTCAGCTCCCTGCAACCTTTGCCTCCAGGTTCCAAGCGATTCTCCTGCCTCAGCCTCCCAAGTAGCTGGGATTACAGGCACCCGCTACCAGCCCGGCTAATTTTTTATATCTTTAGTGGAGATGAGGTTTCACCACGTTGGCCAGGCTGGTCTCAAACTTCTGACCTAAAGTAGTCTACCTGCCTCTGCCTCCCAAAGTGCTGGGATGACAGGCGTGAGCCACTGTGCCTGGCCCAGTGCTTTTAACTATTTAAACCATTTTCTCTGATTTGGTTCTCAAAGAACATGGAAATCATTTGTTAGTCTCTTGGTAACTACTCAGTTTATTTTTGAAAGATATACCAAGAATTGATGATTTTCTGATCAGAAAACATCATAATCTGATCAGAAAAATCATCAATTCTTAGTTATAAATGGGGAAAACAATGCAGAAATCTGTTAAAAAGTACTTGGTATTTAAAAAGTCTATTTAGAGTGAACATTATACATCTCCATTGAGATTATCAAAACATTGTGTTAAATTCAGAATTCAGAATAACAAAATATTTCCCAAGTTATTTTTGTCAAATGACAAAAGAAGAAAGCTCTAAAATGTTTATAAGCCATTCAAAGAAGCATTATCAGTTTGTTAAAAGTGAAGAGTTTAGTTTGCTAAATTTTCTTAACTGTAATAATTTAACCTTAAAAATTAGAGAAGTATTATTATTTGAATTAGTCCCATATCTATATATTATTTCCATGTTTTCAGGTCAAACAGATTTTTTTTTTTTTTTTGATGGAGTCTTGTTCTGTTGCCAGGCTGGAGTGCAGTGGATTGATCTCGGCTCACTGCAACCTCCATCTCCTGGGCTCAAGTGATTCTGCTACCTCAGCCTCCCAAGTAACTAGGACTATATGTGCATGCCACCATGCCCAGCTAATTTTTGTATTTTTAGTAGAGACGAGATTTCACCACTTTGGCTGGGATGGTCTCCATCTCTTGACCTTGTGATCCACCCACGATAGTCTCCCAAAGTGCTGGGATTACGGGTGTGAACCACCGCACCAGGCCAAGTCAAATAGATTTTTTACAGACTACCTCAGTATTTCCCACATAACATTTCCAAGGAGTTCTTAGTTGAACATTTCTTAGTCAATCACTTTTAATCTTTTATATTTTGTCAGAGGAAAAATTTTTATATCTGTGCAAAAGAAACTTTGTATTAACTTATTAATTTTTCATCTCACCTAACATTTACCCAAGAAAAATGGGTCATCAGCAAGTTTATTTCTACTCATGCCCTGGTTTCTCCGCCAAAGAATTGTTGTGTCTGCATTTCAGGCCAGGGCTGTCAAGTGCCTCTTCCGAATCTTCCCACCTCTGCCCGGCTGCAGAGCTTCACCCTTGTGATCCACATCTCCCTGGGGAGCCCGAGGACAATGGCTAACATTGGGTTTGGCTCTCAAGCCCCAATCCTTAGGAAAATAAATGACGCTTGTTCTATTATTCATACTTGGCAGAAAAACATTTGTTGAGATATTATCATTGTTTCCCAAATGGCTCCACTATAAAAAACAAATCTTAATTGCAGTCAAATCCTTTGTAAAGACAAAGTAATTTAGGAAAAATATAAAGCTTTTAAGGTGGTAGATATAAATACTTAATGTGTTAATTATTGTTAAAATGAGCCTATAAATGATCTAAGAAACAACAATCTTGTTCTGTTGGCTTTGTTTCTTCAGACACTAACACACGGCTTGAACTATGATGGGAAATGCTTACTAAATTATTTGATTAATAGATATACAGACACACACATATATATGCTCACTAATGCAGGACATAACATATATATAAAATAAAAATATACCTTGAATTATTTGATTGATGATATAATATCCTGAATAAAATTTATAACTTACTTTACATCTACCAAAACTTTAACTAATGAAGTACTAGAAGAATAATCCGAGATGTAATAATCATATATTCAAAATTTTATTTGGTTGGTCAACAAGTAAACCTGGAGGCAGTTTATGGAGCAAAATCATAGCATGCAATTACTGGTGTCTGAACTAGATGATGTCCAAACTTCATTTCAGATACAAGATGAGCTCAGAAGAAAGCAGTCCTCAAACAGCCCATTCACGAATGTAAAGGCAAGATTAATGGTATCAAAATCCAACATGATAGCTTAGTGAAGAAGATGAATAGCCTGATGTCACATGTAAATATTATGTTCTACAGTCTTCAAAGTATTCACATATACATTGCCTCATTTGAATGTCACAACAACACATGGTGCTAGAGAAGAGAGTGAATTTGAATGCATTTTACTGATGAGGAATGGAGACTCAGAGATGTTTATCGCTGTACCCAATGACCCCTGGCTAGTATGAAATGCCACGATCACATCTGACCCCACACACATATTACAGAACTGATTAAGGAAACATGAAACAAACACGGCAGAAGAAATAAATAGTGAGAAGACCTACTAAACATCACTATGGACAATAATCTATTACATACTAATTTGTGGGAAGCAAGAGAAGCAATGAGTATTAAAAGCATGTATAAAGCATTCCATCCAGGGAGGCCAGGGTGAACATAGTGTCAAGTCCTGTAAGAGAAGACACACCATACTGATTCAGCCCACAAGTGATTCTGATCCAGAATGTTTATAGTAAAAATGTCTTCTTCGGGAGAGAGATCCAAGATGGCCGCATAGCAGCAGCTCGGGATTGTGGCTCGCGGTGAAAGCGCAGAGAGCGAGTGGACGCCGCAGCTGCAGACAAATATTTGATGCCCATGGACTGGGAGATTCCCGGCGAGGGAGCCACACGGGTTGCCAGCGCGACTCTTTTGGCCGGCGCGGCGCTTCTCAGTGCGGAGTGTGTGGGACTGGATGCCCTTTTAGTCAGGTCGGCTGGTCCCATCCCCACAAGGAGAACAACAATTGGAAGCGCTGAGGACTGAGAAGCACAGCTGAACCCGGGAAGGCCCAGCTCTGTGGGGAAGGAGCGCCCCCCGAAGGAAAACTAAGAAACAGAAAAAACTTCATCACCAACAAGCCGGACGTCCACTTGGAGACCCAATCTCAAAGTCGGCAATTACAAAGATGACAGGTGGATAAATCCACAAAAATGGGAAGAAACCAGTGCAAAAAGGCTGAGAACACCCGAAATCAGAATGCCTCTCCTCCTACAGGGGATCGCAGCTCCTCATCAGCAAGGGAACAAGGCTTGACGGAGGATGAGTGTGATGAACTCACAGAATCAGGCTTCAGAAGGTGGATAAT
>PVKP010030521.1:0-27849 GCA_004027715.1 Plecturocebus donacophilus
TTCCTCCTGCCAACTCCAGCGGCACAGTTGTTTCCTATTGAGAACAGATTCTGCTTGTTCAGGGCATGTTGGTGAAGAGGGAGATTTTCAGACACTCAGATATAATGCGGCATTCACACATTCAAAACTCAGCTAAATTTGCCCCCAGGGCACATGGAGATGATGCCAGAAGCACAAGCTTGCCCGGAAATGGTGATGGAAATACAGCCTCTGTTGACTTAGGGTGAGTCCAGGCAAACAGCTCAGCCACCTAGTGCCACAGATTCATGTCCAGAGCATGCTGGCTCCTGCTCTGACCCCTCAGGATGGCACTGAGGTGACCTCCTCTCCAGAGCATTTCCTTGGTTAGTTCACTTTAGAGAGGTCGGTTGGGATTCAATTACCGTTAAGTCTTTTCCTCATGTTTCTCTTCAGTGTCATTGCCTAATTTCTTCCATGCCAGTGACCCAGTGAAATTGATGGATATTGTAAATCAAGTCATACCATATCCTTACTTAAAAGATTTCCTATTCTTTAGAAAACAGAACAGATCGCTTACCCTGGCTCTCCATGATCTGACCTCTCTCACCCTTTAGCTTCATGGTCTATCCCCTTATTCTCCCCTCCTGCTGCTGCTGCACAGAATGTTTCAGAGGCCTGAACATGATCTCTTATGTGACTGTATCTTTGCACATGCCACTCCTTTTCTTGTTAATTTCCTCCTCCCTTGGTCCATTCACCGGTACTTCCAGATCGCTAAGCACCTTCTCCTTCCGAATGCTTTCTCTGAGGTCTACTTTCTCCTACCCTGCCCAGACTACCAGAAGTCAAGGGACTTCTCTTCAAAATAATACTTACCATTTTCATCATTACAAGATGGCATCAAATATAGGACACATTTCATATAAATGTGAAAATATGAAAATATTGGGCAAACCAGAACTGATTAAATATGATATTATTATTTTCTGTTTACTTGCTTCTGCCATTAGACCTTTTGCAGACAAGTGTTCAATCATTCACTTCTGTAGCTTCATTCCTACCACAGTGTCTGGTTCATATTAAGCCCTTAGCAAAATTTTTTCCAATAAGCAAAAGAGATATTATGGGTGATTAACCAGGTGGTGTCTCTAGAGTGTTCAGATATGATCCACAATCAATTAGGAAAGCCAGTGTTTACTGCTCCTAAAATCTGGGAGCTAGATAAAGCTAATTTTCCTATACAAATTTTAAATCAATTTAGAAAAAGTAAATTGTTTACTAACCCTGAATGTTTGAGGCTTAGTGTGTGAGAAACTTTTACGTACATTGTCTAATGTGATCATCACCAAATCCCTGGTGTAGATGTGGCCTTAAATGTTTAGAGATGGAAACAAGCTCAGAAAAGGAAAATGGTTTGTAAGGTCAAACTACATGTTAAGTGACAGAGACATGGTTGAAATACAATACTCACATCTCAAAGTCTTTGGTCTTTATACTAGGTTGCTTTGCTTCTTCCCTATTCCTCTCAATATTTCCCAAAATGTGAGATGTCTACAAGAAATTTGTAAAAATAAAAAATACTAAATACCATGGAAACTCATGCTGACAAGATTATTTCTTGTTTTATTCAGCCTTTTAGATCAACTCAAGAAGACAGTCTCCATTTGGTGCTAGGACACATTTACTTACAAAAATGTGCTAAGGTGTTTTTACAGTAAAAGGGGAGCAAACCTGGGACTCAACATGTTGACAAGCAGGAGTATCTGCTTAGAGTGAATCACTGTTTTCTTGTCATCATATTTATTTTTAGGCTATCTTCTATTTATGGAAAGCTAAAAGCAAGTTTGCTCTTATATTTATAATAGTGACATAGTGTTTTCATTAAACATATTTAAGTTTTTAAAATATGGAATATAAAGAAAACTTTGAGGAAAATAGTAGTGCAAGTGGTTTCTCAAATAAGGTAAAAGCCATGAAGGTGGTAAAGGAAAAAGTATTATCTGGAAAATCAAAAATACCTTCCAGTGATGGTGACAGAGTAATTCTAAGTGGAGGCTACCTCCTCTTTTTGATCTATCACTACTTGATGCTCTTTGCTCAATACAGGAGTACAGTTTTAATGATATACTATGAGGTTAGTTAAAGGTACAAAGAATCTATAAGTCTTGTACTGCTCAATGTCCTTTCTGTCCAAATAATCCTAAAGAACTTATATACAAGATGGAAAATAACAATTTTCATTAGCTGGGCACAGTCATCCCTTGCTATCTACAGAGGATTGGTTCCAGGACTCCTACAAATACAGAAATTCACAGCTGCTCAAGCCCCTCATATAAAATAGTGTAACATTTGCATATAACCTATACACATCCTCTGTCTACTTTAAATTATATCTAAATGATTTAAACCTGAAAATCCTATTTTCTGCTGGAGGACCTGCGGCATAGAAATTTGAAATGATGACCAACACACTCAGTCAGATGCAGAGAAGAATATATGGACAAGTGTTATATATGAGAGAGTGGAGTAGTCATGGAGAGGGAGACATCTCTATCTCCCCTCATGTGGTGGAAAAGAGAAGAATGTCTTTACATTTACAGTGACACCATCCATTTATTTAACTAGGATATGCTTATATAGAATCTATCAAATCCCAAGCACTGACCTAAGTATTTTTAGGTATTAATGTAATCCACATAATAGCTATATGTGACAGGTACTGTAATATTTTATGGATAAAGAAACTGAAGCACAGTTAAGCTATTTGTCCAAGATCACATAGCTAATGGGAGGAGTGAACCCCATACACTCAAGCACCAAGACCACACTCTTACTCACTAAGCCAGGATCAATTTGATCATCCACAAGTGTTCCCTAGGAGAGACTCAGAAATGAGTTGTGCAGAGTGATGCAGAATCATTCCTTGGACCACTTCCAGCAAAAATAAGACAGAGAGAGAAAGTTCTACTTCATTTACCTCAAACGTCACAATATGTGTACATGTCAGTCAGCAATAAAGTTAACTATAAGATTATCAATTTTATGAACTTTTTCTAAACAACATCAATGATCTGTCATTTTAACTAAGTACCATCTCTTTTAAAAAGATACTGATTATTCACAATTACTGATTCTTACACTAAGCTACAAGCCAAAGTATAGATGTTGAGGAATTATAAGCATTCATGTATTGGAGAATTTCTACACCCTGACTCACAAAATTTTAAAAAATGACTTAAAGGCAGAACATTTCTGCCTTTAAATATTTTTTTTTATTTTGCAGTTCAGGTTGTACACATTTTTTTATTTTGTGAGTCAGGTTGTATTTTCTGAGAGGATTTCGTTAATAAGACATGAGAAAAATCACCATAGAAAGCAGTTTTAAAAATAAAGTGACCATCCATCCAGGTTTATACCTATCACCAAGGATAATTATTAAGAGCACATTCCAAAATTTCCTGGGTTGAGTGATAAATTATATTGCAGTGCTACTGGAAGAACATTTCACGTTAGGGACTTCATTCTCCAGTGTGGTGGAGGATAGCAATACAGAGATAATAGACATATTTGCTGCCCTCAAGGATTTCACAGACTGGATTTTACTCTTCTTTAAGGGAGATAATTAAAAAGAAAATCACAATATCGTGCAATAAATGCCAGAACAGAGATGTTGTGACAATGTGCCTAGGTAGTGGGGGTGAGGGATTAGGGACTGCTTCCAGGAGAGGTAACACAAGTTGACCTTCAAAGATCATAGATATTGATTAGTACTTGAAGATCTGATGGAAGACAAACATTCAAAATAGAAGGACAACAAAGGAACTTTGAGTGGATATGTTAGGCAGGTAATAATACATGCTCATGAAGAAACAAAGGATGTGGGAACAAAGTATCAGATTTTGAATCCCAAGATTATGAAATTCTGGCCGTGTCTTTGGGAAGTTAGTGAATCTCCCTGAGTCTTAGTTTCTTTATTGATATAATGGAGAACTGTGATAATCTAACACATAGGGTTGTGGTGAGGCTTCAGTAAATTAATATATTTAAGCATTCTAAAAAATGTGTGATACATAGTAAATGCTTTAATAGATTGGTTTAATAAATTTGAAATATGTATTATGAATGTCCTAAGTTGAGAGAGGAAGACAGATTCTTGGGTGACATACCCAAGGAGTTTGCACTTGATCCTAAGGGAAATAATTATTGAAGGGGAGTGACACATAGAGGAGTGATAAGATCAGATTGGATTTTTTAAAGATTAATCATTCTTGGCAAGTGTGCGGAGGATGGAATAGAGATGAGATTAGCAGAAAGCAGACAGAAAAGATGTTGTAGTCGATGATGAATGGCAGCAAGGAAGTAAAAAATAACGTGCTCTACTAAGGAAACATTTTAGGCAGCACCACCCGACTCTGTGTCAAAACCTTAACCTTCACTGTGCTACAGTACATCCTCACCACAAAAACTAATTAAGCAAAATAAGGTGTGGGGATGAACTCTGGGCCTTCAACACAGTGATACTTTTAGCATCTATTTTTAAAAGATACATTTAGAGGTGACTGAATGTTAAAGTCAGAAAATAACTAAAGGAATGGTTTAGTCTAATAGTTCTCTAGCCTGGCCACCATTAAAATATCTTGAGGAGATTTTACAAAATACCAATCCTTAGTACCCACACTTTGTCAATTAACTAGGGTCCCTGGGAGTGCAGCTCAAGTACTGCTGAGTCTTCAAGCTTGTCTGGTAATTCTAATGTGCCTCCAGGCTGAGGATCCCCCATTGATCTCATCCAAACCCCACAATGGACTGAGTAGAAAGTGAGTCCCAGCTATTTTACTTCTTTCATGATGTGGGTAGTTATTGTGTTAACTGTCTTACCTATAACATATGTAGTTTCTTACATACTTATAACAATATTAGAACTTCTTGAACATTTGATATAATATAAAATCATATAACATGTTTATGCTGATGCTAGAGATGGTGAGATAAGAGACAAAAGAAAAATTACAAAATAAAAGAAAAGAAGTAGAGGGAAAGAGTTTATGCAAACAATATGAAGTGAGACCATTTATTCATTTTACAGCCCAAGGGAAGACAAGGCTTACTATTGTAGGAAAAACTAGCTTCCATCCAGAGTGGGCAGGGAAAATGGTAGTTATGAGAGAACAGAAAAAGTATAGAGAGAAGAAGAAGAAGAAACAAAATCCTCCATGAAAGCAAGGGGCTCTGCCTGATTTGCTCATTTTGCATGCTCAGCACCAAGGACAGCACTTTGCAAATAGACTAGTCCCCTGTTTTATTTAAGGTCTAAGAAAGGAAAGCATGGAAAGAGGGCAAAAGGGTCAAGCAGTTACTCATCCATGTTTTCTCCTTGGTCCATTAAATTGGGCTAAACAGTCTCAGAGGTGAGAAAATAATTTTCAAAATGTTCAGTTCCTCTTATATACTGGGCTTCTTTTTCTGGCAGAAATGGCTTTGAATTCCTTTGACAGAGGAGTTATCAATGGTTCTCATCCTAGGTTTGGTGTTTCATGTAGACAGAACTTTTACCAGTGCTCTGTGTGTAACAGTGTGGTCTCAATGGAGAGTAAGTAAGTTTTGGTTTTAAAATAAGACCCTGTTCTTTACCACCTCACCTGGGGCCAGATCCTTCACTACTTTTAGCATTAGTTTTCTTAAAATGGGTACTGCTATGGGTTATTGTTTCTGTTTCCCTCAGATTTATATGTTGACATCCTTAGGCCTAATGTGATAGTATTTGGAGGTGAGCTTTTGGGAGATAAAGGAGATTAGATTATGTCATGAAATAGGACCTCATAATGAGATTAATGCCCTTATAGAAAGAGAAAGACAGAAGACATCTCTTTTCCTTCATATGCATGCACCACAAAAGGGCCATCTGAGGATATAGTGAGAAGACAGATGCCTGTCTGTAAACCAGGAAGCAGGCCCTCACCAAACACCGAAGCTAGTAGGGCCTTAATTCTGGACTTTCTAGCCTACAGAACGATGAGAAATTAACGTTTGTTGTTCAAGAAACCCAGTCCTTGATATTTTTGCAAAGCAGCCCAAACTGACTAAGACAGGTATATTTCAGGCATTGGAAGGGTTTATGAGGTGACGAACATGAATTTATTAGGATCTTAGCATACTGTCAGTGCTTTCAAATATTAGACATTGCATTGTGATACTGCATTTATTGTATTATTATTTTAATGATTATAGTTTGATCCACCCCATTGTGCACTGGTGAGAGCAAAAAACCAGGATGGGAGAAACCACATAATTAGGAGTGAGTAGGGGTAGATTCCATTTCACTTGTTGTATTAGTCTGTTCTGCTGCTATAAAGAACTGCTGCAGGCAGGGTACTTTATAAAGGAAAGAGATTTAATTGACTCACATTTCTGCAAAGCTGGGAAGGACTCAGGACACTTACAATCATGGCAGAAGCTAAAACAAACACATCCTTCTTCACATGGTAGCAGTAAGGGGAAGTGCCGAGTAAAAGAAGGAAAAGCCCCTTATAAAACTATCAGATCTCATGAGAATACTCACTATCACAAGAACAGCATGAGGGTAACCACCCCTATGATTCAATTACCTACCACTGGGTCCCTCCCACAACATGTGGTGATTATGGAAATTACAATTCAAGGTGAGATTTAGGTGAGGACACAGAGCCAAACCATATCCCTGTCCTTTGCCCAACCTTTTGTTTCAAACTAAAAACTCCAAATTTAACTTGGTTTGGTCTGGCACATAGTCCCACTATGATCACAGGTTGGAAATTAAGTGTTTTAGGGTAACATGAGATGCCTCTGTACCATCTGTCAGGTGTCCAATACTATCCCAAAGTGACATGCTTCTTTGCAAAAGATTGCAGTTATTATTCTTTATAGTAAAATAAATAGGAACTATTGTAACTGAAATGAGAAGTCTTCTTTCTTTATATATTTGTCTTAGTGATCTCATTATCCCATGGGTGTAGAGAGGGTTTACAAAATGGGACAGGAAGGGTTTATCTGGGGAGAAGACCCAGTCCTTTCTCCAGGTTCTCCAGGTTACAGACATCTACCAATGCTTTAGAGTTATAAATAGCAAGATTTTAGACTGAGTTCTTCATTTTGGTTTGGCCATGTTGAGAAAATAAATCAAAAAAGCTATAATATTCCCCAATTTAAATCATGTTTAGGTACTCATTTGCTAGGCTGCCCAACAGAATATCACAGGTTGAATGGCTGAAACAACAGAAATTTATTTTTCCATAGTTCTGAAGGCTGGAAATCTATGATCAAGTTGGGTAGCAGAGCTGCTTTCCTCTGAGGCCTCTCCCATTGACCTACAGATGGTTGGCCTCAAGCTGCCTCCTCCTGTGCCCATCCCTCTGTGCATGGTGCCCCTGGGGTAGATTTCTCCTCTAATAAGGACATCAGTTATATTGGATTATGGCCTCACACAGAGAGCCTCTTTTCACCTTAATCACCTCTTTAAATACCTTATCTCCATATATGATTACATTCTAAGGTCCTGGAGGTTGGGCTTCAACATATGAATTTTGGAGAGACACATTTCAGTCCGTAACACCTTATCAATGAGTCTTCAATGGATCATATGATTGTGACCATATTGAATGGTCCTAAAATATCTTTCACATTACTGTCAACTATGATACTTTCCTAGAAAGCCAAGTAAACACCAAACATTTAGGAGTAGCTGAATTTCTTTTGGGGATCATAACAAATGTAGGAATTTTATTGGAGAGTAATTTTGGTGACACCTGTGAGGACTGAGCAAAGCAGGACTGGACAGAAAGAGAAGGTGCACTGTGAAGCAGTTCCAACAGACACCTTTCACTGATACTTTGAAACTCTTGAGCTGGATAACCTTTCAGAGTAGTCCCAATGTGAGGTAATTTATTCCTTTTTGTACCTCTATATTGGAAGATTGCTTCCATGGATGGGGAATACATAAGGCAGATTCCTGTATCTACCACAGGTTATATACTGCTAAGATCTAGTTACTTCATTGTAACTAGATAGTGGGTAAGCTATACTAACCCCAAACCAACAGAATGAACGAACACCCTCTTGGCTAGTGGGACACCAGACAACTTCAAAAACTGAATTCCCTACCATGATGGGAAAGGGGTCAAATATAATTCATTTTATCCCTTCTTTTGTGGACTTTAGATACAACCACTGGCTGGCATTAATGTTAAAAGACACTCTTTGTGATAATAAGATACCAATTTATAAACATGACCTAAGTCTATGCCAGACAGAAGTTAAGTCATATAACCCAGCTGAGCCAGTGCATTGGTTAACAGCCTTCCTTGACTTAACCTTAACATTCCCATGTGCTCACTCCAAGTTTTTAGAAAAGTCTTACTTCTTTAACCAATTGAAAATTAAATAATGCACCTATGACCTGTGCCCCCTGCTTTAAGGTATTCTACCTTTTTGGGAAAAGCCAATGTATAACCTCCGTCTATCGATTTATGACCCTGTCTGTAACTTCTACTTCCCTGAAATGTATAAGACAGAATCATGAACTCACTTCTCTACTAGAAATAGCTGCTCCACGATTCAGGTTGGTTTCTTTTCCAGGGAAAATATACAAAGGTTGGTGGAACAAACTACAGGCCCCACTTCTGAAGCTGACCTTGAGTCCTCAACAGTTGCTACTGATATCCTCTTCGGGGCATTCTGAAGTTCCCTCACTCTTGACAAGAACTTTGACTATGCTTGTCTTGATCGCTTACCTAATTGTAACCCAGAATGTCATCCCTGAGGGGTCTAAGTTCCTGATCACCACATCCCTCTTAGTTCATGACCACAGTATTTTGTCAATTTTCTGTCAAGATATGTCAAGGAAATACCCAAAGACAATCCAGTGATTTTACTCTTTGCTGTCATGGTAAAAACTGTGTATTATCTGCAGCCCCACATCTCTCTCTGTCAAGATGGTGGTTTCTTTCCTTGCTTGGTGGCTTCTTTATTCAAGAAGCCTACAGTGGCTGAGCAGCAGCTAAATCTAAAAGGTTACTGGGAAACTCACTCTGTCCCTTGCTTGAAGCATTTCCTCCTTGGGAACCAGGACCTCTGGAGCCCCAGAACCCAGATTTGTGAAGATGAAAGGCACAAATACCCCAAATGGGACACTTAGAGGGATGGTAAGTAGGACCACTCATACATCCATTGTCTTTTTCCTGCCCAAATATATTCTGCCTACTAGAGACACAGAAGCACTTCACTGGTTAAAGCTCTTTACTTCATCTTAGGAAATGGTACCCTATCCTTGCAGGACATTGTACCTAAACCAGTATCTCAGTAGTACTTTGAAGAGGCTGTCCCATTGCTGTATATGTCTAACAGCTTCTGCTAGGTGTCAAACGTATAGAACCAGCGATTCTCATGTACATAAGACCATTATCACACTTCCTTGGCTGTTACGTGAGTCCCTTCATCTCCTGCAACATTATAAGGGATGCCATGGTGGGAAGTTACTCTATGAGCTGCTATAGTGATTCTAGCTGAGGCCCTGTGGAAAGGAAAGGTAAATCTTTACATGGAATATGTATTGATTTCAGTCAAAATAAGTTATTTGCCTTTTCAAAATGGAAGTACAATACAGACAACATGCCAGCAAATAGCTGGTTGGTCTCCTTGAGCAGTTGTGCCATAGTGGGGACTCAGCTGTCGTCCCTGCTGCTTCTAGACTGTATTTCTGAAAGTGGCAGTAACTGTATCAGTCCTGAGATCCCATACTTTCAGATCTATACATCACCCATAGCTACTCTCTTCTTGAGCCCATCATGCTAGCAATGGGATGCCTGGTAACAGGGGATGACTATTTTAAGTGGTTGTTTGATGCCTCCTGTGTAGTAGATGCTCAGTGATAAACTTTAACATGCAATACATAGATCTTCATACTCTGGCCTCTCCCATAGGCTCATATACATACCTTTTCTCCAGCCTTTCTTATTGCTCCTGATTACCTTTTATCTATTTTATTTTCAGGCCTCTCCCTAATCAATCAATCAGCCAAGCCATTCAACTCTGTCCAATAATTCATACTTATTCACTTTAGTCCACTTTTCTGCCCACATGAAGTGGATATTCACTAAAGTTTTAATCATTTGGAGGATTTCCTGTTACCATTATCTTTCAGGACTCCCCTGAGGTCTATGGTATAATATGCCTCAAACTGCACATTGTCATTCCCAAATCTCTTTTGCTGTAAGCATACACGGAAACTTGCCCATTCATGAATCAAGCTTACCCTTTGTCTTCTCTGACATAGAGTTATAGGAGACTTCTCATGCAGCCACGGGCATTAGTTCTGGGAGAAATGCTGACCTAACAGTATTTAAGTCAGTATTTAAGTGAATGGCTTTAGATCTGGACTCTCTGCTCATGCACCAAACTAGAGTTCACTGGCCTTGCTCATGCTGGATCCACATGTATCATGTTTACATCTTGCAATAAAATTCTGCTGCCCTCTCCAGAGTTGTCTCTGTTGGAAGTAAGAGGGCAGCTTTTGTACTTGTACATATACCCTTCATTGGAAGCTGGCTGCCCCCATGGAGTGGGAGTGCATAGGGTGAGGCAGCTTCCTAGCTGCTTTTAGATGGTGGAAATTCCCAGACACTCAGCTGTGAGTGATCAGCAATCAACGCTCCTGGAAGCTGAAGGAATGGTTGCCTTGGTTGTGAAGAGAAATCTTTATGGCATCTCGCAGCGTCTACTGCACACATTTTAAAGGATATAAGAAAGAGATGAAGCCTAGGGAGTGGGAGAAGTTTGGTAATTCTAAACCCTGATTGGGATCTGATTCGATGAAGAGTTTTTCATTTATAAAAAAAATCATTTTTAAAAAATGCTATAGTGAAAAGTTAGGTTCAAAGCCTCTGTCTCTACCTACAAGTCCAAGTCACACTCACAGCTGACCTAAGTAAGGAATGTAAATGTAGAACACACTGTCATTCACACATCTCTTAGAGGCCATAAATAAGAATGACCCTTAGAGAATAACGAACACAACTCTTTCATTGTCAGAATGGGAGATTAACACAGAAGAATTATCTGTTTTCTAAGCCTCAGTTTTCTGCATCTGTAAACTTGAAATAGCAGTAGTCCCTACTCATACGTTGTAACCATTAGTAAAATCCAAAGCCGTAGAGCTAGACAGCAGGTGGAAAGGGCGTTTGATCTCAAGAAAAATGGTTATAAATCCTCCACTTTGTTCAATCCGCCATACATTCATGATTTCTACTTTTACAAATATTATACTTCAGTGAACAAGACCATTTTTTCATTCATTCAGCCTGTATACATTGATGTCTCCTCTGTGCCAGGAACAATGCCAAGACCTGGAAATTTGATCATTAAGAGTACCTGCTTTCAGTGAGCCTGTATTCTAATTTGAAAGATTCACATTCATCAAATTATTACAAAGGAAATAAAAATATATTGCCATACCAAGGACTCAGCTGTGGTCTCTGTTGCTTCTAGGCAGACCCTTTGATGGTGGCAGTAACTAGATCAAATCTGGAGAATAAGATCCCATGCTATTGGATCCATACATAGCCAATAACTACTTTCTTCTTGATCCTATTGTGCTAGCAATGTAACAAGTGCTCTGAAATAGAGGATGTGGTTTCATGAATTTGCATAATAGTGGAATTCATGGAAGATTTTGCTAAAGTAATGTGAGCAGCAGACATGAAGCATTAAGGGAGTAAAGTTATGGGAAAAATGTTTTTAAGTATTTCAGACAGAGGAAATAATATATGCTGAGAAGCTTTGGAAGAAGAGGACATGACACATATAAAGAATATAAAGATTATTCTAGCTGGAATGGAGACACCAAACCATAGCATGGCATAAAGAGAATCTGCAGGGCAAGCAGGGCCAGACCATATGGGGTCATGTTCAGGACTTTTATCTTTACCCTGAGAGAAATGGGAAACCACTTTTTATTCCAGGGAGTTAATAATCAGATCAGCATTTTTAAAAGCTTCCCTAGCTACCCTGTGGAGAATGGATTGGCAGAGGACAAGTCTGAATGACAGTAAAGAATTATGAGTCTATTGCAGTTGTCCTGATGAAAGATGATGATAGCATGGTTTAACTGTGCTAGCAGAGATGGAGAAAAGCAGACGGATTTGAAGAGAACTTAGTCAGTAAAACTGACAGCACTTGATACTGGATTACATATGAGAAAGAAGATATCCAGGATGACTTTCTAGGTTTTTGGTTAGCACAACTGAATGGAAGTGGAGCCAAGATATAAACATAAAAGCATTCTCAGGCAAAATGTGATTATATATTTAATGAGTTCACTTTCATACAAAGAGAAATCTATTACTTTAGAGCTTTTGTCAGTGTTATGATCCTTGATTTTTGAATTGTGTATCCTTTAAGAAATTAATAGAAGTTATAAAACCTCTGTCTAGACAAAAGCACTTCCCCAGTCACTCACAAGTTTGCATGTATTTTATGCGTCTGCTTCATCCAAGTAAATTTCGTATCACATGGCATTTGTGTAGTCCATGGATCTGAGGCTAGGAAACCACTAAATATTTATTCTGTAACATGTACCTTGTGGCTGCACTTGTACATCGTAGTACACAAAGTTGGAAGATAAAGAACATGACTTTGCATTGTTGCTACAGTTACCTATTTATAGTATTTTACTATTGGTTAACAAATGAGTATTGAAGGAGCACTTGAAAAACACTATCCTAATCTTTGGAGAGAATCACAAAACATAAATGATCCTCTGGGAATCCATACAAAAGCACATCAATCCTAATGACAGAACCAAACACAAGGGTCGCTATGGCACTACTGTAAGGAAAAAGTGCCTCGTAGAAAAACTGCCTTCTGTCAGCTGCTCTTCACATTTATGGCTTTGTGGGAACCTTGGAGGAAAATAAAAAAATTCCTTCCCCAGGGTAAGAGTCATTTGGATGCAGCTGCATTTGAAAGAGAACTGCTGACTTAGAATCTGATTTCATGATGAACATTTTATAAAAAAAATACTATATATAGCAATTATATACACTACATACTGTATACACATGAGACATAAATTATATGCCAAATCAGCTCTTGTGCCAATCTGGAAATATTGAAAAAATAATATGTGCTTAAACTGTAGCTGGCAGGCTTAGAAAGAAAAAAATTTTAAAGGAAAATCACATACATGGAGATATAGCATCACCTTCTCCAAAGATTCTTTTAAAATAACACAATCATTTGATATGAAATTTAATTAGTCTTTTTTGGAGTTTAGTGGTAAGTTACCAAAGATTTCTTCCATTTCTCTTATTCAAAGGTAATAATAACACCAGTGCATGTTGAGGGCCTACCATGCTAGCACTTTACATATGTTATCTCATTTAATCTTCACAAGCATTTTATGAGGTAAGTAGTATTATAAAACCCATTTTGCTGAAGAATAGAGTCAGAAATGTTACATAATTTTCCCAGCAGGGCTTCTCTATCAAATATCACGTCATAATCCAGGCTTGTCTGGCTTGGAAATCCCAATTATTATCTTACAGACGACCACTTCACCTAAACCACACATCCCACCAAGGTGGACATAATGGTTGTTTACTGTTCAAATCGTGTCATTCTTAACCACGGAAGGGAGGCAGGGAAGTGTGGGTAGAGAAGCGCGGGGACCCTGACGAGGGCTCCACCCTCGGGCCTGTGCCCACAGACCCGAGTGACGAAAGGCATTCCTGTTTTTATGCCTAAATGTTGCATTTTCCATGACCACTCTTGCCCACTACACCCCCATTCTGTTCCCATAAAATACCCCAAACCCTATCCCGAAACGAGCACTGGACATTGAGAGGAGCAGAAGAGCAGAAGAGCACACCCACAGACAGATGCCAGCAGAAGCTGGCAGGCCATCAACGGTAGAATTTAGTAGGAGCAGTAGGAGGAGAGCCGCACCCCAGGGGAAGACTACCTTCCCACTCCATCCCCATCCATCTCACTGACGCTACTCAATAAAACTTTGTACCTATCCTCCCAGCCCACATGTGATCCAAATTTTCTGGTACAGCAGGGCAAGAACCCAGGACACAGAAAACCCTCTGTCTTTGTGGTAAGGCAGAGGGTCTAAATGAGCTGATTCCCACAAGTCACCCAAAGAGGGCAAAGCTGAAAAGAGCAAACTAACACACTCCCACTGAGGCTTCGGGAGCTGTAAACACTCAACCCTAGACGATGCAGATGGGGTCTGAACCCAGAAACGCTCCACACAACCTACCCTCTGCATGCCTCCCCTGGGGCTTGGAGCAGCAGAGCACGGAAGAAGCGAAGCACACCCCTGTCTCATGCCCTGCGAGCGGGGTAAGGGAACAACACTCCCGTTTCAATAACACAACTACCAAAAATAAGTGTGGATTCCTTGAAAACTCAATTACAGATATTCTTTCAGGACCATTGTATTTGAAGGGTACAGAAAAGCCCCAGGAAATACTCAAATATAAAAGTGAGTTTAATCTAAGTCATCTTGTTAGACTTATATGAATGTTTCTTTGGCGACGGGAAAGATAAAACTACTTGGGATTTGGAGGACTTGGTCAAAAAGGTCATAGATGTTTCCTAAAAATACTGACCTGAGACCATTCAAAGCAATAATATCACACAAAGTAGAAATGTACCCCTGTGTGAAAAGTTCTTTTTAGTGACTTTCAGTATTTTGCCTTACAAAGCAAGTAGGACAGCTCCACTGTATGAATAATGGAAGTACATACTTGGAAGATGGCTGGGTTAAGAAATGATCAAGCAATCTTTTTTTTTTTCAACATCTAAGAACTGCACATTTTAAAACATCAACTTATTTTTACATGTTATATAATTATTTCTAGAGCTTATTAAATTTCAGGCAACTCTTTTTGGACTCCTCTGAAAATGTATTTGATGGAAATGAAGAGACACACAAGCTCTTTGCTATTTTCTTTCTCTCTCCTTGTCAGATGTTTTACCTAGAGAGCTGTGAATAAACCCTCTCAATTATTCCAAAGCTTTTGATCCACACACATAGCTTACCTCTCTCAAATCAGTCATTACATTGGTACAAGTCCAAGTGTTATAAGGTTAAGTTCAGAGCTCATGTAAGAGTAGGTGCTTCATTGAGGAGTTTAAAAAAAAATGCTTCCACTTGAAGATCTTAGTTTTTCATACAGTCACCTCCTTCAAAAATTATCTTTGTGGTAGATGACCTTTAGCATTCTAGCATGTATATACACAAAATAAATAATCCATCCCAATAGTAATATGTAATCAATACCCTAACATGATACTGCAGTCATAAGCAATCATAGCTATCTAATAAAAGAAAAACACCTATAACATTGCTCTCTAAATAACCAAGAAAGTACATTCCTAAATCATCTTCAGCTGTAAGGTCATGATAGTTTTATGAATGTCCAATGATGCATTTAAAAGCATCTGGGGCCCTGAAGAATTAGAGATACCATTTTTTTGTTGTTGTTGTTGTTCAGTTTAATGCTTGTTCAAGCTCATTAGCCTGGTCTCATAAAAAAAGAAAAAAATCAGTTGTCTAAGAAGAACAGAACTGGAAATGAAGTTATGCCTGCTGTTCTTTCCACCTGTATTCCCTTTGGTAGTCTTCATTTAAATTCACACCACATCACTTACACTTCCTCACATCCTTGCATTCACCTCTGCGGTTTTCTGTGTGCTATTCATTGTATCTGTCTATGCTGCTGTCTCCTGTTCCCACGATCTATACCATTCTCCTCCTATACTGATCTCTTACAGAAATACAGGAGACTTAACTGTGTGTAAAAGGTAAAGTTAACTTCAAGAAAACATAATACACAGGAATTTGATTTCACCAAACTGATAAATTAAAAGGAAATACACCATTTAATAAAACTTAAAATTCTAAAATTAATTTGTAAAGAAAGTGTCTCATTATACAATATATCCCCATGTTCAATCACTCTGGTAGTTAGATTTATTGAGTTCTATGAAATGGGTACTATTATCTCCAACTTCCAGATTAGAAAACTAGGCCAGAGCATTTAGGTGACTTACTCAGATCAAAATTGAGTCAAGACTAAACCATGTCTGTTTTACTCCAAAAAGAGTGTTCTTAATCATGACATTTTTCTATCTCGTCAGGACCTGCTTAGAAAGTTCACATTTATCTATTACCTAGCCTGAGATGTCCTTCCTTCCCTCTCACCATCAAAATCCGATCATACATTAGGAATGTGTTTTTCCCACACCTAACATTTCATTCCTTAGAAAGAGATCAATTAGTGTGGCTCCAGCCTTTTCTCAGAGAAGGAAGAGTGACTTATTTGGTAAATTTTGCAAGTGTAACTAGGCTCAGCTAATCTTTACCTTATTTCCTTGGGGAGTGATAATTCTTTCAGAGAAAGAGCTGTCGGGGGTTCTAAGTCTTACATGTGCAGCCCATCCATATGGAGACGTGAGCCCAGTCTCGCAGTACCGTGATGGGTAGGTAAGTACGTGCAGGGGTCAGTTTCAGCAAGCCCACTTGACATTACACTAAGCTGCCAGCCTAGTGTCAGCAGTATTTATGGTGAATATTTTTTCCTCTACCTTTTGTTTCTCTACTTGTTCAGAATCAGACAGGAATGAGAGGGGCAGTTTGAGAGCCTGCCCAGACTCCCAGGTTCTGCTTCCTTGAAAGCCTTTTTCCAGACCCCCAGTCAGAAATCACCTTTCCCTTTCCTGTCTCCTCAATACTTTGTATTTCCATACTAGCCTTTTTACATGCTTATTTATATTAGTAGAAAATTCTACAACTACCTATATGAAACTACAGAAGCTCGGAACTGTTTTTCTCACCCATTTATAAGTGCTTCTCCCATAGGACCTAACATAGTGTTTTGTAGATAATAGGACCTCAAAAACACGTTTTAATTGAATTGAGTCTATGCTATGTAATATTTTTGTGTAGCTTTAAACATTTTTTTTCATTTATACTTTCCTTATTTCTGTAGTCTGTTAAAAGCCGTAGGAGATACAAACTCCATTTTCTCCTCTCTGCAGTCGACCACTCAGTGCAGCGATTCAGGCACAGTGGAGAAGCTGTAAAATTGCCGGCCTTCTGAGTGACAGTGAGCTAGTTAACTGTAACCATTAGGAGAATTGCCTGTTTTTTCCTCCTCATGTTCACTGTGATTATTCACCCTGTGCAGGCCTCTGGAGGCATAGAGGGTGGTCCTGGAATTATGAGAAGGAACTTCGAGTCTCAGAAGTGGCAATAGCCACTGTTTGAAGCTGTTTGAAGCTGTGACATCTTCAGGAGTAGCTTGGAGCCAGCTGCCATTAAGTCTATTTTAGGCATGAGGAAACATAGCATTTTTAATTGAAAACGGAGTCTTGTTGCATAGCTTACAGTTTTATTCCAAATGAATATGAGCCTGACAGTGTTTCTGAAGCAATGAATTTAACACCTAACATTTTAAGAGCTTATGCTTATTACGGAAGCACTAATTAATCTTTACAGATGAGAGACTAAGTGACTCATTAGAGGTGACAGAAAACATCGGTGATAGGACTTTCGGATGTCATAAGGGCCTGTGGGGGGGCTGGATTCTGTACATTCAGCATTATTCTTTATTTGAAGCTATTCTGTAGTTAGTCATATTCTAGTTCATTCATTTACTCACTCATTTATCCATTCATGTATCTATGGCTATTCAATCAGCTTTTATTGGGCACTTACTCTATACAGAATCCAATAGGAATTGCTAAAGACAGAGACAGGCAAATCATTGTTTCTGCAGTTAAGGATCCCACAATGAATAACAGATCAGAGATTGATTAGTCTGGGACCTAGTGATGAAGGCTATAAGGCAAGGGAGCTAAGAAAGGATAAAGGAGGTGCTCTAACCATGCTGGAGTCCAGAAAAATCTCATCAAGGAGATGAGGCCTGAGCTGAACGTTGAAACCTTAGCAGGAATTAACAAGAAACAAAAGAAAATGGTGTGGAGCTTCCACTGTTTCTGGGGCAGAATATTTCTCTGGAGAGAGGTACAGCAGATTAGGAGACTGAGCATCAGCTAAGGACAGATTTTGAATTGCCCCATAGGCCATGCTAAGTAAGTATTTTGGACTTTCCTGCTGCTCATAGGGAGCTGTTTCAAAGAGGAGGATCATGTCATAAAATTTACACTATAGAAAGTTTATTGTAGAACTAGATAGTCGTTGTAGTATTCCTCGTCTCATAGGAGAAAACTCGTGTTTAAGGGATTTTTATGATAGAATGACAGCACAGAATCCTGATTAAATGCCTGGTTTGGGGGAGTGTAAAATCATAGAAAAGAGAGAGGCAGTGGGTGGGAACTCAGGATAAACCCTAAAATTCCAGCTTAAATATGTGGGAGGATGGTAGTATTTACAGCAGTGTTAGAAAATAAAAGATGATGAAAGCAGATATTGAGATTGAAGTCTGTGAAATACCCAGATTGCAGAGAGCAGACATAGTAAAGAGAAGGTGAGAAGTATGATCAGAAGGTATAAAATAGTCAGCGATATAGAGATAATGGTTAAAACTTTGAATGTAGATGAAATCTTTGCTGATGCAACCATATTTTTAATTGCTTTGGCTGCATAGATAGTGGGTTTTACTTTCAATAAGAAGGTCACTTTCAGTTTGTTGTACATGGCTGAGTAAATCAACTATATTTTTTGAAATACCAAACACCAAAATTATAACACATTTATGCATTAATCTCAGGAATATGGGAAAAAAGACTATGTGGCTAAATACAATAATTAAATTATTTTAAAATGTGACTCTCCAGTGATCAAGAAAAAAATAAAAATATGGTTATAGCAAAAAAAGTGTTTGATTCAAGCCCCTATTTAACTTTATTAGAAATACATGATCCTCTCCTGCACCACCTTTGTGCTGCTCTCCTCATCTAGGTCCCTTCTCCGCCCGTCATTCTCTGCAATTTGCAGGGCTGCACGTTAGTTTCCACCCTCTCTTCAAGTGGCAGTGGCAACTTATTTAGAGAAGACCTTAAAAGGTGGGAGCCTCTTTGTGCTCTACAAATTTCACATATCAGACTAAAAAATTGATCCATAAGCTGGTTTAAAATTGCTTCTCATCCAAATTCTACCTATTTAGGTTCCATCTAAAGAGCTAAACCAAACCACTTAGCAGAAAGATGAATAAAGATGTGAAGTTTAAATTGAATGTGGATTCCACAATTATAGAATTTCCTTTTCATTCTCAGTACAGGTCATACCTCTGGCCAAGAAACCTTGTATGGCCCCCTCTCACTGCCAACCTCAATGTCAACCTGATTTATAATAAAAGAACACTTTCCACAACACATCAGAACAGCTTTTATCTCTGTCTGTGACTGAAGTGACAGATCCTTGATGGGAGGGACCTTGTCATTCTTTTGAAGCACCTCCCCACCTAGTGTGGCATCAAATCCAAAATAGGCACCCTCAGCAGTTTCTGGAATTTAGTTATCTACTAATAATGCCAAATTACCATGATTCTTAGGAACTGTTTTTTCAATAAATTATAATTCATTTCAGAATTCATATTTTAGCAAAGATAAAGCTTCATGAATAAAAATATCACTGGGGAGTTATGCATAATATCCTACTTTAATGAATGAATCTATTTTATGACATTACTTTCTTTGTTCAAGGTTTATAATATGCCTTCCAGAAATGATGGAGTTTCTTTCCTCCCAAAAAGCAAATGGATTTCTGTTCAGCAACAATATGTGGACAATTAAGTTAGAATCAAATATTCTGAGTCATGTATCTGAAATTCAGAGTAAAGAAAGTTTCTCATATTGTAAAACCATTTCTGTAATAAAGAGTTGATTTAATCACAAAGCAGAAAATAATAATACTGTGATGCCTCTGTTATATATGCTCAATTGTGTTCTTACATATCTGCGTTAAAAAATTTACTACCAGATAAGAATCATCTCTGTGTTACTAGACATTTTTATAGATTTTTGTCAGCTCCTCTCTTGCTGTGTTATGTATTTGTTTTTATGTTATTTACCCAGCTGGAGAACAAGCTCCTAAAGGACAGTTTATTTTGATTCCCCAGTACCTATCACAATGTCTAGCATAAGGGAGGAATTTTAAACATATCTCTTCAATAAAGGACAAAACAAAATAAAAAAAAAAACTTTTTTTCTAGAATAAGGAGGTAAAGCCTGTTTATACCCTCTGGCTTAGTCTTAGATAGTATCTGTTGGTTATTTGTATCACTATCCTCCACAGCCTAGCTCTGACTTCTTGCCAAGAACAGTGCACAAGTAGGAAGTCAGTGAAGGTCATGAACAGACGTCAGACACCCGAAGGCATGGGCATAACCTCAAATCTGAGCAGGTGGAAGAACAATAGAGGGGGGATCAGAGAGTGATCTGTGAAAGCTGAATCTGGATGAAAGTGAGAACAATAGTGTCTGAGGGACCCTCTAAGATCAGCACCTAGAGAGGTTAATGGGTGATGAAAAAAATTAGACAGTTTATTTGCAGTGTAAAAGTTCATCACACCAAAACCACAGGAGCCCAGAATAAACCATGCTTTCTTAGTATTTATACTATTCCTTTCACCTGTAACATACTTTCATCACCTCAGTTCTTCTGCCATTACTTTATGACTTACGCATGTCAGTTATTCTCTACAAAATCTTCAAACACCAAAACTACATTGGAAATACTTTCTATAAGGTCACATTGTTCTTTGGGCTACCAAACCCATCACAGTGCCTGCAAATAGTTCATTTATGTGTTTTACTAATTTGTCTGAAAGTTGAACTTATTCCCAGGATGCAGAGCCTAACACAGCACCTAATACAGAGAGGCATTTGATAAATATTTGTTGAATGAAATAAGGAGGCATGTTTTGCTTTTACAAATGGGAAGTAAACTATTAAAACATTGAGTAGTCTATTCAGTATCACAGTTAGCAGTATCTAGTATTTATTTATTCAACAAATATTTATCAAGTTCCTATAAAGTGCCAGGTACTGTACTAGATTCTGTGAGCACTATATTATTAATGTTTTTCTCATCTTACAATGACTTCTTTCATTTGGTGTCTGTTTTAAATGGGTGCTTTTAGTATTTTGGTATTAATGGTAACAATAGTGTAGATTTGGTTCTTTTGTCTCACATTTTGCAGCCAATGAAAACATGTCTCATGGAGGTTAACTAACTGTTCCAGGTCTAATCTCCTAATAAGATAAGGAGTTAGAATCAAACCCAGGTCTCTCTGATCCAAAGACAATTATTTCCCTACTATGCAACTATGAATATTTATTTGTAATTAATATAATTTTCTAATTTTGTGAACAAATAAAATAGGGAGATTGTGTTCCTCTTTGATGTTTTTGACATTAGTGAATAAATATTTGGATGATTTTGTTTTCTTTGGAACTTTATATAACAAAAATTATTCTCAGGAGTAGTGAAAAATTTACTTAGCTAGATCTCTCTATGTACCTTAATTACTTTTCACTAGTCTATATTTAACTAGGAAAGCAAATAAGCTTTATTACAACTTAAGAAATCCAACTTTTAGTTAGTATTTTATGGATGCTATTGAGTTTTGCACTGAAATCCACAGTATATTTTTCTGAATTCTCATCTGGGCTTCATAGAGCCAAAGCATCAGAAAATTAGGTTTTTTACTGTCCATTTGCACTTTAATTATAGTTGTAAATATCCTGATACCCCCATAGTGGGAATAAAATTACTTAATAAGATGTTAAGTACAATTAAGGAAAATTGAGATTATGCAATAACTAGATGTTAAAATGTAAACTTTATTTTGTCCATTATTTAGTGTCTTCAGGACATCTATTTAACCTGATTCTGAGTTTAAACATTTAGTATTCACATCCAGTACTGAAGGAAGATCTTTATAGAGCTTCACTTTTACAGGTCTATAATCACATTTACCACCCTCCTCACTTTGTCCACAATCTTTCCAAAGTTCCCAAGCTTCCTGACCCCTTAATGTGAATGGATAGAAATTTGTGAATGTGTGTATGTGAATACATGTACTGAAGGAAAGCAAAAGATAAAAAATTATATCAAGACTAAAATTAAATATTTGGGATTTCAGAAAAAGCTGTGTCGGGAGTGGAAGGAAGATTCTAATTGTAGCAGAGTTCTAAATTTGATTCTCAGTACTGTCACTATCTCATAATCTCAGTTAAAATGTTTGAAGGCTCTTGACCCTTACTTTTCTCATATAGAGTTTAGTAATACTAATAGTTAATTAGCAGGAGAACTCTGATGAGTTAATTAAATAATGTGGCTGACAGAGCTTCTGTAAGTATAAAGCACCATACGGAGGTATATATAGTATTGAATTAAAAATTACCATTTTTCCTAGTGCAGCCATATAGAAATAGGTTTTGATGCAGAGCATGTACAATTCATTTTCCTCCATAATGTAGGCATATGGGGAGAATATATTTTTTAATGACGAACTTCTGAATGATTTTCTACTGTCAGAAAATGTGAATCTAGTGTTGTACCAGAGCCTAATTTAGATGATGGGGTGGGGTGAAGGAAGGCTTTGGGGAGGAAATAGCCAAATGAATAAATATAGGCCAGATGAAATGCTGGGAGTAGGGAGGGGTTGGGAAAGGAAATAACATTTACAGTCTGCCTGAATGGAAAGTACAGGAACTCTCAGATGAGACTGTTCTCTGTGGGTTTAGTAGAGGAGATAAATCTTAAAACAAAACTGAAACAGGAGGCAAAAACTGGTCAATGCCATGAGAGTCTGTATTAGTGCATTTTCACGCTGATGATAAAGACACACCTGAGACTGGGAAGAAAAAGAGGCTCCACATGCGTAGGGAGGCCTCAGAATCATGGCGGGAGGTAAAAGGCACTTCTTATGTGACACCCACAAGAGAAAATTAGGAAGACGCAAAAGCAGAAACCCCTGATAAAACCATCAGATCTCATGAGACTTATTCACTACCATGAGAACAGTATGGGGAAAACTGCCCCCATGATTCAAATTATCTGCCACCAGGTCCCTCCCACAACACATGGGGATTATGGGAGTAAATGTCAAGATGAGATTTGGATGGGGACACAGAGCCACACCCTATCATTCTGCCCCTGGCCACTCCAAATCTTATGTCTTCACATTTCAAAACCAAGCATGTCTTCCCAACAGTCCCCTAAAGTCTTAACTTATTTCAGCATTGACCCAAAAGTTGACAGTCCAAAGTCTCATCTGAGGTAAGGCATGTCCCTTCCACCTATAAGCCTAAAATCAAAAGCAAGCTAGTTACTTCCTAGATACAATGGGGGTACAGGTATTGGGTAAATACAGCCATTTCAAATGGGAGAAATCGACCAAAACAAAGTGGTTACAGGGCCGATGCAAGTCCAAAATACAGCAGGGTAGTCAAATTTTAAAGGTTCAAAATAATCTTTGACTCCAGGTCTCACATCTAGGTCATGCGGATGCAAGAAGCGAGTTCCTATACTCTTGGACAGCTCTGCCTCTGTGGCTGGCATTGAGTGTCTGCGGCTTTTTCAGGCAAAGAGTGCAAGCTGTCGGCCAAGCTACCATTCTGAAGTCTGGAGGATGGTAGACCTCTTCTCACATCTCTGCTAGACAGTGTCCCAGTCGCAACTCTGTGTGGGGGCTCCAACCCCAAATTTCCCTTCTGCACTGCCCTAGACAAGGTTTTCCATGAGGGCTCCACTCCTGCAGCAAACTTCTGCCTGGACAACCAGGCATTTCTATACATCTTCTGAAATCTATGCAGAGATTCCCAAACTCCAATTCTTGACTTCTGTGCACCCACAGGCTCAATACCACGTGAAAGCTACCAAGGTTTGGGGCTTGCTCCCTCTGAAGGCACAACCCAAGCTATACCTTAGCTTCTTTTAGTCACAGATGGAGCCACTGGAACACAGGACACCAAATCGCTAGCCTGCACATAGCACAGGGAACCTGGGCCTGCCTCACAAAACTATTTTTTCCTAGGCCTCCAGGCCTGTGATGGGAGGGCCTGCCATGAAGACCTCTGACATACCCTGGAGACGTTTTTCTCATTGTCTTGGGGATTAACATTTGGCTCCTCGATACTTAGGCAAATTTCTGTAGCTGCCTTGAACTTCTCCTTAGAAAATGAGTTTTTCTTTTCTATCCCATTGTTAGGCTGCAAATTTTCCGAACTTTTATGCTTTGCTTCCCTTATAAAACTGAATACTTTTAACAGCACTCATCATCTTTTGAATGCTTTGCTGCTTAGAAATTTCTTCTGCCAGATACCTTAAATCATCTCTCTCAATTTCAATGTTCCACAAACCTCTAGGGCAGGGGCTAAATGCCACAGTCCCTATGCTAAAAGATAACAAGGGTCACCTTTGCTTCAGTTCCCAACAAGTTCCTCATCTCCATCTGAACCCACCTCAGCCTGGACCTCATTGTCCATATTGCTATCAGGCTTTTGGTCAAGGACATTCACCAAGTCTCTAGGAAGTTCCAAAGCTTCCCACATTTTCCTGTCTTCTTCTGAGCCCTCCAAACTGTTTCAACTTCTGCCTGTTACCCAGTTCCAAAGTCACTTCCATGTTGTCTTGTATCTTTTCAGCAACATCCCACTCTCAGTACCAATTTACTTTGTCAGTCCTTTTTCATGCTGCTGATAAAGACATACCCAAGACAGGGAAGAAAAAGAGGTTTAATTGGACTTACAGTTCTACATGGCTGGGGAGGCTTCAGAATCATGGTGGGAGGTGACAGGCACTTCCTTCATAACAGCTACAAGAAAAAAATGAAAATGCAAAAGCAGAAACCCTTGACAAAACCATCAGATCTCCTGAGACTTATTCACTACTACTAGAACAGTATGGGGGAAACTGTCCCATGACTCAAATTATCTCCCGCCAAGTCTCTTTCACAATATGTGCAAATTATGGGAATACATTTCAAGATGAGATGTGGATGGGGACACAGAGCCAAACCATATCAGAGTCTGTGCCTCTAAACCTTGCTTCAGCACCAGGCACTTCCACCTCAGTTATGTTTCTACCATGCCTTCTTCAAGCCAAAAACCTTAAGCTCACCCTTTGCTCCTCTCTATCTATAATTCCTCACATCCAGTCCAACAGCAAATTACATTGTGTTTGCCTTCAAAATATATCACTAACATTTGCACCTCTTAATTCCAAGCCATCTTCATCCCTTACCTGGATTACTATATTAGAGTCCCAATTAATTTCCCAAATTTTATTTTTGATCCTCTCTAGTACATTTTCCACAGAGCAACTGGAATAATCTTTAAACATAAATTAATTATATAACATCCCTCCTTGAAACATTCCAATGGTTTCACATCACATTTAGAATAAAATGGTTTACAAACAAAATGTGATTGGGTTCCTCTTTACCTATTCAAAGTAATCTCTTACCAGTCTCCCTTTGGCACATTATGCTCCAGCCCCACTGTTCTCCCTTCTATTCTTAGAACATATCAATGCTTATTTCTGCATTAAAGCCTCTGTATTCATTGTCTTCTGCCCACAACATTGTTTTCATAGACCTCCACGTGACTCTTCTCATTTTTTTGGTCTTAGTTCAAATGCTGCCATCTCAGAAAGCAATTTTCTTACCAGTCTAGCTGCAGTGCCACAGTCCCCTCCACCATTATTACCTACTCCATTGCATTTTACTGTTTTATTTCAGCATATATTGCTATCTAAATGTATTGTATATCTATGTATATGTGTGTATATTTGCTTTTTCTGCTAAATTCTCTAACAAAAGCTCCATAATACTAAACGCCCTTCTTGCCTCTTGTCGTCATATATTGCCAGGACCTAGGCATGTGCTTGACACATAATAGTGCTTATTAAATACTTTTTTTAGCTGTTAAATTTTTTCATATACAATAAATTTCTATTTATCAAAAGTAGATGTTGAATTTTACACAAGAGCAGAAAGAGTTCCTTTTAAACTACCAACTATAAATTAATTTATACAGTAAATTAATTTCTAAAGAAAGCTTTTTAAAACATTCTGAGGGAATATTAGTGAGTTTTGAGGACAAAGAGAATTGACAGATTCATCTGATAATTTCATGTATAGCAAATCATTAACATGCTTTAGCCTAACAGAAGGAAAATAAATATATAAATAAAATCAACAGGTGCGATATAAAATGCTAAAGTAATAGAAGATGACTGTGTGCTGTTTACATGATGTACCATTAGGCAGTGTTTTTGCTGGTGACAGCATAGTGGGAATGACTTTTTGGAGAAGGAATAGAGTGCAAACCAAGTAATCAGAAAACATCAGGGATTTGCAAAGGCCCATACCCCATGGGGGCATTGACAATGCCATTAATGAACCACAGTGTGAAATTAATGCACTGCCTTGTGGGAACAATGATCCCCTGAGACCTGCCTGTGGTGGTATTATAGCTATGACTCATTGTCAGCAATTATTAGAAGGAAAAGTCCCTTGAAAATAGGATAGAAACTTTATTAATAACATAACATTGATATAAGCTGGGAGGGAAGAATCTTGTTTTATGAGTTAATAAATTAACTATTTAAAGTTGTAATAAAATTGACATTATTGAAAATGTTTAATATGAAATGGTTGCCTAAAATATCAGCTGATTAATAAAAAAACTATTCCATTTAAACACCAGTAAGTTATTGAGAACCTATAATGAGCTAGGCATTGTGAGAAATCCAAAGAAAAAAAGAATGAAGGTAAAGAGAGGGAAGAAGGAAGAAAGGAGGAAAAAAATCCATATTTTTTTAATTCATAGAGATCACAAATTAGCTGCAGCATACAAAGGTAAACACCTGAATATACCTGTCTTACTATGATTAGAGAGAACTGTATTAACAGAAATATAAACAAAGCATCATAGCAGATATATGAAAAATAAATTCATTATTGAGAGAAGGGAGGATTGGGTAACTGTCAAAAAGTAATTAATGCCAGAATGTATCCTTCAAGGATAAGTATGATTTGTTTCAGTTGTTGAGTAACTGATATTCTGATGGTAGTTGCCATATAGATAAGTAGACAGGTATCTCACTGTCCTGTGTATTACTGATACACATGGTTATATTCAACAACATACCTGATTATAGCCACTGTTTGCCTTTTTCTGGTTTGAACTGTAAGCCTAGCACTTTAATTAAAATCATTATTTTCCAAGGCTAGGTAGTTGCTGAATGTTTATATTCTATTCACAAGAAAGTTGCATGATGCTGTTTGACATCTCACAGGTCCTGCCTTCTTAGTTCAGCCACCTTCCCGGTGTCCTAATAGGCATATACTGATACATAAAAAGTAGATGAGTCTGGAGCTTAGGCATAGAGGTCTGGTCTGGATACAATAAATTTCAGAATTAGTATCAATAGAGATGATTGTCACATCCATAGGGAAGTAGGTTATCTATTGGAGGTCCTGACTCTCAGTTACTTTAAATCAGCTTATTGGATTTAAATCAAACAGTAAACCTACTTTTAAAATTCTACTACAAATATTGGGAATCTTGCTGTTTTATGTGAATATTATATTTTTCACAGCTAAATGTGTAGTAGTATAGTTGGTAGCTACAATTTGGATCATTTAATGAGTAGGACAAGGAATAACCATAAAAATGGTTTTCTACTTTCTCAAAAAAAGAGCATACAATATGAATAACAAAAAGAAGGTCGGGTACAGTGGTTCACAACTGTAATCTCAGGCTAAAGGAAGAAATTACAGGCGTGACACCTCCTTTGGGAGGCTGAGGTGGGCAGAGATCACAAGGTCAGGAGATCAAGACCAGCCTGGCCAACATGGTGAAACCCCATCAC
>PVKP010030522.1:0-27844 GCA_004027715.1 Plecturocebus donacophilus
CGATGAGTTTGTGTCCTTTGTAGGGACATGGATGAACCTGGAAACCATCATTCTCAGCAAACTGACACAAGAACACAAAATCAAACACCGCATGTTCTCACTCATAGGCGGGTGTTGAACAATGAGAACACATGGACACAGGGAGGGGAGCACTATACGCTAGGGTATGTTGGGGGAAAATAGGGGAGGGACAGTGGGGGGTAGGGAGTTGCGGGGAGATAGCATGGGGAGAAATGCCAGATATAGGAGAAGGGGAGGAAGGCACCAAATTACACTGCCACATGTGTACCTATGCAACAATATTGTATGTTCTTCACATGTACCCCAAAACCTAAAATGCAATAAAAAAAAAAAAAAGAAAATGTGGTATATATATATATACACCCTGGAATACTACTGAGCCATAACAAAGAACAAAATAATGTCTTTTGCAGCAACCTGGATGGAGCTGTAGGCCATTGTTCTAAGTTAAGTAACTCAGGAGTGGAAAACCAAATACTGTATGTTCTTACTTGTAAATGGGAGCTAAGCAATAGATATGCAAAGGCATACAAAGTGCTTATAATGGACACTGAGATTCAGAAGGGGGAAGGGTAAGAGGAGGGTGAGGAACAAAGAAGTATACATTGGGTACAAAATACACTACTCAGGTAGTGCATGCACTAAAATCCCAGACTTCATCACTATACAATTCATCCATGTAACCAAAACCACTTGTACTTCAAAAGCTATTAAAATAAAAGATATCTATATATTTTTAAATTCCTCTAAGTAAGTATCAAATAAATTGAGTGACTTACTGGACTAAGAATAAAGTTCAGTTTAGGTTTCCCATTTTTATTAACAGTAACAAAGTAACATAATTTGGATAAAACCCAGGTAATGTAGTGATGGTAATTTACTTAATATTAAAAACTATTATTCTATTCCCCTTTAATACCTATAATTTAGCATTCTGGATCTAAACCTTGAATACTCTCAGATGATAATAAACAGCAATTAAAAGCAAAAGCCTGTGTAAAAGCTATTGTTTAAGATAAAATATTTTCTTCTTTTTTTTTTAATGCCAGTAAAACTAATCGCAAATTCATACTAGGATGAAAAACACTAAAGAATAAGAAAAAATATCACATGAATGTATTAAAAAGTTATATATCTTTCTAGATTGCTGTCCAATTTTAATCACAAAATAAAGAATGTAAACTATCAACATCATTTTGCCTACTATGCATTTTGCACTTTAATAACTGCTACTTCAAAAAATAGAATCTAAAAGCCCATTATTTGGAAACAGTTTACATTTTACAACTAAGAAGCAATACCAAAAATGAACAAATTTATATAACTCATCAAAAATGTATTGACTATCTTAATTTTTTTCTTTCTTAAATATCAAGATTTTAAAAAAACATTGGCAGCATTTATAAGAAATAAGTAGTTCACTAGGAATTACTTCATCACAGGTTTTAGCTGAAACAATATAAAACTAAAGAGGTCAAATTTATTCTCCAGGCTTTGACTATTTTTTCTTTTCTTTTTTTCTAAAAGCATAGCTTACTTTGATTCTCCCCCTTCCTCACCACCCCTCTTACTCTAAGTGTAATCAAGCAAGGAAAATTCCACTTTGAAGTACAGACCATGAAAAGAGAATAAATCAAAGCTTTTCTGAAACCCTCTGTTCCCCAAAAGATCTACTACAGAACTCGTGAAGTAGGCAATTAAATGGACAATTTTAGTTAGATAATTAAATTTATATATAAAGATTGTGTTTAACCTCATCCACCTATGAACCAAATGTATTGTTTGTAAATTGGGGCTTAAAAAAACAATTTATTGTATTGTCAATGGACATTGAAAAATAAGTGCATAAAGTTAACAAAGTCTCTTGATCTTACTATACCAAGATTCTTGGAAGTAAATGGATTGCACCTTTAAAGTGCTAAATGAGCATAGTTGGAGGGGGGTCATTTCCATTACTGCTGCATTTGAGATTAAAGCTCTGAGACCATCTCACTAATGATTCTATGACAGCACATTCTGAAACACAGTAATGGACCAAAGAAGCATTGAAGTTGCATCTATAAGGCAAAAATGGTCTGTTTAGGAAAAAAAAAAGGTACACACAGACATAAAAGTTTCAAGTCAATTCTATTTGAAAAATAGTAAAACTTAACCATTTCAATAAATTTAGCCATTGTTTCACTGATTTTATTTATCCTGTCTTTTAAATTATACAGTTTGTCTTGATAAGTGGACTCGACATCAATTTCTAGGACCTAACTTTGATTATATCTGTCTTACATTCTAGGACTTTCCCTTTTCCCTTTTGAATTTAATTCCTCTAGAGAATTTTTTACTCCCTTGGTTTCAACTCTCCTTCTCCTAAGTGATATACAAAGTTTTTGTTTTTGTTTTTGTTTCTTTGAGATGGTGTTTCACTCTTGTCGCTCAGGCTGGAGTGCAATGGCACAATCTTAGCTCACTGCAACCTCTGTCTTCCAGGTTCAAGCGATTCTCCTGCCTCAGCCTCTCAAGTAGCTAGGATTACCACACCTGGCCAATTTTTGTATTTTTAGTAGAGACCAGGTTTCGTCATGTTGGCAAGGCTGGTCTCGAACTGAACTCCTGACCTCAGGTGATCCACCCACCTTGGCCTCCCAAACTGCTGGGATTACAGGTGTGAGCTACTGCACCTGGTCAATACGTAGTTTTACTTTTTGAATGCTAGACCTGCATTTTTCCTACCTAATGGATTTTTCTATCCTATCATCCTACCATCACTCTTATATTCTGAAGGCAATAACGTCATTTTTTCCATACCTGTAAATGCAAAAAATCATTCTCATCCCACAAGTTGAAACTCAGTGTTATTTTTGACTACTCCTTCTTGGCTTTCATATGTAATAGCCCAGCATGGTATTTATGGCATATAGATATTTGTCTTTGCGATGTTCCTGCTTAATGTAAATTTCCCACTCTCAAATTCTACAGCATAGTATTTATGCCATATAGATGCTTCCTAACTGGTCTTTCTGTCCTTAGTACAATTTAGCCATTATTAGTTATACCTTCCCAAGACATTATTATCTTATTAAAAAAAAATACTAAATCTAAAAGAAGAAAGAGAAACGTGTCACATGAGTTCAATTAACACATCTAAATTAACCTACTTTTATCACTTCTCAGCCTCTTGGCAAAAATAAAATGTAGATTTATCTTCTTTTTATTTTACATAAGGGAACTGGACACATGGGGATAAAAATGAAAGTAAAGGCAAAATATTAAAAATTTTAAAATATATAAAATATTTTAAAAGCAAGGAAAAAGATTGTCAAAAATGGGTAGGAAGATAAAAAATAGCATTCTCAAAAAAGAAAAAATGAATAATTTTAAAACAAAAATTTAGGGAAGTGGCAGATTAATCACAGCTAAATAGATAAACTTAAGAACTTGTAGATACAGAAAAATTACCCAGACTGCTGCACAGAATAACAAGTAAGTGAAGATTATTTAAAAAAAAATTTTTAAGAGAACTGGAGGATAAATGAGAAGGTCAAACATATGTCAAAAGAGACCCAGGAGAAACCAGAAAGAATTGAGAAGCTATATTTGTAAATCTAATGCTGCAAAACATCTAATATTGATGAAAAATACGAGCCCAGAGATAAAGAAGGCACATTATATATTAAACAGCATAAATAGTTCTACATGAGATTACAGAAGCCTACTCAAATACATAAAAAAATCATACTAAATGTAAACAGAACAAATTTTATAGCTAAAAAATTGAAGTTGTCAAAAAGGATGAAGAAATAAGCCTCCTAGTGATTTGCTATTTACTAGAGGCACGCCTATGATAAATAATAGCAAAGGGTTAGAAGTGAAAGGACAGACAAAATATCAACACTATATAAAAGAAATTTGAACTATAAAAATGCCACCTCAAAATATTAGCAACTTGTTATAATTATATCATGTACTGAATAGCAATATAATTGAATAAATTTTCTATTTTTATTTTAATTCTATGATTTCATGTTAAATTAGGAAGTTGAATCAATCATTTTATTTTGTTTTATTTTATTTTTTAGAGAATGGGTCTCACTCTGTCACCTAAATGAGAGTGCCATGACATGAACATCACTCATTGCAGCCTCAAAGTCCTGGCCTCGAGGGATTCTCCCACCTCAGCCTCCAAAGTGGCTGGGATTACAGGCATGAGCCACCACACCTGGTCAATCATTCTATTTAACCAGCTGTTGAACAATTCTGTATCTGATTTAAGACTCATTCACCCAAACTCCATCAGGTAAGCAGGTAATATAAATGCAGTCATTGGAAACTGGAACTGTTTATAACCAGTGACAAACATAACTGGCTTTTAAAAAAACAGAAAAATGGAAGAAAGAAGAGCTTACTGAAAGCACAAATATATTATGTGGTATACATATAAACTCAAATTTACAATAAAAGTAGATAAATAAACAAATTCCACTAAATGCAGATATGAGTCAAAATGCCAGTATGACTCAAAACAGTATTTGAAAAAATTTTTTTTCTTTAATTTAAAGCCAAACTTGTAGGGAAAAAAAAGGTAAGTTTTGAAAAAAAATAATTAAAATTCTAATAACAATTAGGTTGATAAAGAAGGCCAGGCACAGTGGCTTACATCTGTAATTCCAGCACTTTGGGAGGCCAAAGCAGGTAGACCATCTGAGCTCAAGAATTCGAGACCATCCTAGCCAACATGGTGAAAGCCCGTGTCTACTAAAAATAAAAAAAATTAGCCAGGCATGGTGGTGCATACTTGTAGTCTCAGCTACTGGAGATGCTGAGGCCGGAGAATTGCTTGAACCTGGGAGGCAGCAGTTTCAGTGAGCTCAGGTATCGTATTTTGGGATAGCATGTCCTGAACCCCATCAATGTAAATTTATTTTCAATTTCATTTTTGACGATTTTTTTTTCTGTTGATCCTTTTTTTCCCAACGGCAGTTCCTCATTTCCTGAACTTTTTTCTGTAGTATTTTTGTGTGGTCCTTAATTAAGTCTAGTCAGAAAGCACCTTGATTTCCGTACAGTGGTTGACTTAATACATTTTTTTACTTGAAGGAAATTGAAAAAACTGCAGAAACAGGAAGATCTCTCTGATCTCCTGTCTCCTAAACCAGTCCATAGAAACTAGAAAGAATTTAACTTGCCCCTTCTCTACTGAAACAGGTCATAAAACCTAACTGACCTTCCCCTGAAAATCAGTTATTAGACTCTTTCCAGAGAGTCCCCCTTATACTCAGAGTAAAGGAATGTCCTTATTTATGAAGACAGACACAAAGAAAAATCTGGATAAGCAGGCCTTGCTGAGTTTCCCACAGTTTATTACCATTAGATCATTCCCCTTTTGTCCAATCATGTTTCTTCACAACTATCCACTTCTTCGTCAGACTTAGCATAAAATACACAATTTTACCTGTTTCTTTGGGTCATCATTTCTGAAGTCTCCAGTGTCACATAAAACTTACATTAATGATGTGATTAATATGCATTGCCTGCCTGTATCAAAACATTTCATGCACCCCATAAATATATACACCTACTATGTACCTACAAAAATAAAAAATACATAAAAATTTTAAAAATATATTAAACTTCTATGCTTTATCTTGTTAATTGGTCTTTTGTTATTAGAGGTCTCAACCTTGAACCTTTAGATGGGTCAGAAAGAAATCTTTTCTCCCCTATGCTTTGTATATGATATTGTTTACCATCATACTACTGAACATTAATCAGAAGCAGCCAACACTAAACAGTGAAGCATTAAAATTAAATGATTAAATTGGAGAAGTTTTAAAGGAAGTCAATAAAATGCAAAGCTAGTGATTTATCTGACATAGAAAATGTGCACAATAGTTCTATTTGAATAATCAAGAGTTTGTAAACAAAATTAGAAACTATTACACACTATGTATCTTTTCTGTTTTATATGTAGTATTTTAAGAAAGTAGGCATTCTAACAACTATCACTTAATAATTAAGGTGTTATCAGAGTACATTCCATGCAGTTGTTAATATTATATTTACTAATCTGTCTTAAATCTAATAAAATTTTGTCTACTCCAATAACATCATTATCATTTTCAGCAGATAACTTCAATTATTATAATAGCTAATAATTCCAACTATTATCAACATTAGTTTTCTATTTCTGAATCAAGGTGAAGTTAATTTAAATAACTTAATAAAATTATCTTTGTGTATAAAAAAAGATGAAAAATCAAGAATTAGCCACTTTTCAAAGGCCTGAGATATAAGACTGAAAACAGATATTGATTCAAGATCTATTTACAAAAGACATGGTACCCCTACAAACCTAGACAACTGCTCTCTCTCCCACCCTGACCCCAGTTTTATTCTCTGGAAAAACAGAATTAGAGAAGCTTAGTTTCATGGACACCTAACTCAGTAGAAGGCAAAGGTGAAGTTCAAGGCTAAAAACAATAATGTCCCTACTTGGAACACTCCCACATCCCTTTCTCATCTTACTTTCAGAACATTTAAAACCAAGCAGGACACTACTGGATTATTCTTTGGAGAAATTGAATGGTCTCACAGACAAGACTTATAAACTTTTTTGCTCCCTCAGGAAAAAAGTCAATCAATATCCAATCACCCTAATGGAAGCCCTCCATAAAGAAGCCTTACTCAATGTAAATAAAGCTCCCAGTTAGCATTTTTATAAAATGAGCAGACAGGCAAGGGAGAACAAAGAATGAGAGAGCAAAAATAAACAGTGGCAAAAAAGAGTGTGCTTTCAGACTTTTGTAGCAAATATTCTCATATAAGCCAAACTCTGTCCCATCTCATTTACTTACTAGTATTTATTATTTACACATGCTTTTTTCTTTGCTTAGAACACATGCCATTGTTATTCGTTGTTGACTCCTCACTCTTCAGAATTTTCTAAAAAGTCATCTCAACAGACTTTTCCACTACTTTATGTAGTTTATGTTTGTCTCTATGCCTCGATTCATATCACACATTAAAATTGTGTACTTATTTGTGGTTTACTTATTAATAATCAGGTTTCTCTTGAGTAAAAGTAAAAAGGTGAAATTTTTATCTGTCTTATTCACATTGTATAATCCCAACTTACATGTAGTAAGCACTCAACGTTTGTTGAATGCCTCAATGAATGAATAAGTGCAGTTTTAAGGTATTTCTTGGAGGAGATAACTATTTCTACAGCCTCAAAATTATTTTAAAATAATTTCCCTATTACTTTTTCCAGGCTACACTGCAGCCATATAAACATTATATGTCTTATAGCCTTTGCTTTCTCAATGGCCTTTACAATTAGTAAAAGGAAAAAAATAAATGTTTATTTTTCAAGGGAACTTTTGACAACTTATTGTTGTAAGTATGTCTTTCAGGCTCTCCAAACCTACAGGGAGACTTAAATTGATAATCCCAAAGAAATGGGCTGATAGGAAGTATCCCCTAAATACTTCATTTCACATGCCATTTCAAAAACTATAATTCATCTTCTTCCATCTTAATTGTACTTTTAAGTATGTGTATTTTGCTAATTTAGCACATGATATGTGTAAACTAACCATAAGACAGGACCAAAGATATGAGATACATGTAAACAAAATATCAATGTAAAGCAAGAAAACAGAAGAAATGATTAAACATTCTGAGTGCTGAACCTAATATACACGAATTTCCTAATGTCAATTCCCTGATACTGGTTTTCTAACTGAAACCACTTTTGTTTTTTGTATAAGAGGCAAACATATTATAATTGTCACATAGAGAAAACCTGAAATGAGAAAAACTGCAGAAAGAGCAGATTTCGGGCTGGGCACAGTGGCTCAAGCCTATAATCCCAGCACCTTCGGAGGCCAAGGCGGGCGGATCATGAGGTCAAGAGATCGAGACCATCCTGGCCAACACGGTGAAACCCTGTCTCTACTAAAAATACAAAAATTAGCTGGGCATGGTGGCATGCGCCTGTAGTCCCAATTACTCAGGAGGCTGAGGCAGGAGAATTGCTTGAACCCAGGAGGTGGAGGTTGCAGTGAGCCAAGATTGCACCACTGCAGTCCAGCCTGGCACCTGGCAACGGATCAAGACTCTATCTCCAAGAAAAAATAAAGAAAGAAAGAAAGAAAAGAAAAGAAAAAGAAAGAAAGAAAGAAAGAAAGAAAGAGAAAGAAAGAAAGAAAGAAAAGAAAGAAAGAGAAAGAAAGAAAGAAAAGAAAGAGAAAGGAAAGGAAAGAAAGAGCGAGCAGATTTGAGGGAAAAATTGGGAATTTGGTTTTGGACATATTAAGATTGAGATGCATGGAGATGTCAATTAAGCAAATGGATATACAAACAGAGAATTGGATATATACATAGAGAATTTAGGGGAGGTGTCAGGGCTAGAGATGTATATTTGAATATACATAATTCTTAAAGCTGCATATACTTAATTATTGATGGTACTTAAAACCATGAAAATGAATGAGATTACGAAAACTGAATGAAAGTTGAGAAGAGATTTTGAGAGAGGTGGGTAAAATACTCAAACATTGTTTTTACTTAGTCTAGAAAGATTTTTTAGAATTATGCCTATCAACATTGCCTTAACATTGGCCTATTATTAAGGTGTAGAGAATTTATGAAATGAGAAAGAATAATACTTGTAAAGATGAAAGTTTTTGATAAATTTATAGTGGGGTGGGGTAGAAAAGATAGCTAATTTAGTAGATATCATCCCAAAATAATCCAGCATGAAATTTTAACCAAAAAGAAGAACTTTTAATAAATACTTTCTAAACGGGGTTTTCATTCTCTTTAGTCCCCAAATCTCCTCTCTTTCTCCTTTACTGTTCTATCTCACTCATCAAAAACTCCCCATCTCCCAACATCAGAACTCAACGATTTTTGCCTAGCATCCAATTCTTGGGGATAAAAGAAAAAAGAAAGTGAAATGGTAATTCAAATGGCTCTTAAAAGCCTTTCTGAACTAGAGAGAAAAGAGACCACCCATTTTTCACTGCTTTGCATACATTAGCACTTAATCACACACACACACACAATCTATTCTCCACTCCCTGTGAGGGACATTTTTTGAATCTGATCATGTCACTTTTCTGCTTATATTTCTCCAATGTCATCCATTGTGTAGAGTAATTTAAAGCTAAATTTTTTCTTTTATTAGTTTTGTTGAGTTTGTTTTAACATAAAAGAAATGCTGTATAATTTATTATATAACTTTGTTTGTTTTACTTCATATTATATCATGTACTGGCCTCTGCAACCTCTCTAACATTATTGTATATCATCCTCCCCTTTGTTAACTACATTTCACTTCTTTTCCTCAATCCCACTAAGTTCATCCTTTAACTTACTTAATACTGATACCTAGAAAATAACAGAATCATGACATATTATCAATTCAATATATATGGGCTGAATGAATGAATCAGTGAATGAATTTCTACTATTCAATCATATCTCCTATAATTTCTTACCCACTCTTTCCACTCTAAAAATACTGATCTTTCAGTTCTCCAAATGAGGCCATTTTCTTTCTCACCTTTTCCATATAATTATACATGCACTGCCTCCTTCTTCAGCAGGCATCCATCATTTATCTAAATCCCTATTCAACTTTCAGTACCCTGACAAAACATCACACCCTAATGAAGTTATGATTGTATGCTTCTCCATGCAAAATTAGGTGCTGCTTCTATGATTCCACCATATTTTTTCTTCTCAAAACCTAGTATGTGACTAATACATAGTTAATAACAGCTCCAAATTATTAATATGACTCCTTACTAGGTGCTTAGCACTGTACCAAAAAACTCACATACAATGTCATAACATTATAACCATTCAACAAACTCAAAGAACTTCAGTGTTCAGCCCCAAATACCAACAAACAGATGGCACGAACAGGATTCAAGGTGTGCGTGACTCCAAAATCCACTTGTTTTCAACTATACAGCGTATCTATTGAATAAATACTTCAATAATTAATATAGTCAGAGTGACTACTTGATTTTGCATAAAGTTATGTTCATTTTTATGTACCTTTTATATAAATGTAATATAAGAAATAACACCTAATCAAGTAAAAGTACCTTACATATTTCTCCAAAAATGACATACAAATAGTGAGTAAATTTTAAAATGCTCAATATAACTATCAATGAGCTGCAAGTCAAAATCACAATTACATATCATGTTATACCAACTAGAAAACTATAACAAGACAGACAATAAGATATGTTGGCCATGACATACAGAAATGGTTGGGGGTAATATAAAATAGTGCAGCCACTTTGGAAAACAGTCTGGCAGTTTCTCAAATGTTAACATGGGGTTACCATGTGGGCCAACGAGTCTACTCTTAGGTATACACTCAAGAGAAATGAAAACACACATTCACACAAACACTCACACATGAATGTCCTCTGAAGCATTTTTCACAGTAGCCAAAAAGGAGAAACAACCCAGTCCATCAACTAATAAATAAATAAAATGTATATCCACATAAGAGAATATTATTTGACCATAAAAAGTAATGAAGTACTGATACATGCTACAATATGGATGAACTTTGAAAACATAAAGTAAAAAGAAGCCAGCTGGGAGACTTGCCAAGATGGCTGAATAGGTACAGCTCTGGTCTGCAGCTCCGAGCGAGATCAATGCAGAATGCGGGTAATAATCTGCATCTCCAACTGAGGTACCTGGCTTATCACATTGGGACTGGTTAGACAGTGGGTGCAGCCCATGGAGAATGAGCTGAAGCAGGGTGAGGCACTGCCTCACCAGGAAGCACAAGGGGTCAAGGAGCTCCCTAACCTAGCCAAAGGAAGCCCAAAGTGACTGTGCTATGAGGAATGGTGCACCCCAGCCCAGATACTAGCTTTCCCACAGTCTTTGCAACCCACAGACCAGGAGATTCCCTCTGCTGCCTACACCACCAGGGCCCTGGGTTTCAAACACAAAACTGGGCGGCCATTTGGGCAGACACTGAGCAAGCTGTAGGAGTTTTTCTTCATGCCCAGCAGCGCCTGGAACACCAGTGAGAAAGAACCATTCACTCCCCTAGAAAGGGGACTGACACCAGAGAGCCGAGTGGTCTAGCTCAGCACATCCCACCCTCACAGAGCCCAGCAAGCCAAGATCCACTGGCTTGAAATTCTGACTGCCAGCACAGCAGTCTGAAGCAGACCTGGGACAGTCAAGCTTGGTGGGGAGATGGGCATCCACCATTAATGACACTTGAGTAGGTGGTTTTCCCCTGACAATGTAAACAAAGCCTCAGGGAAGTTCCAACTGGGCGGAAGTCTCCTTAGCTCAGCAAAGCCACTGTAGCCAGACTGCCTCTAGATTCCTCCTCTCTGGGCACAGCATCTCTTAAAAACCAGCAGCAGCCCCAGTCAGGGGCTTATACATAAAACTCCCATCTCCCTGGGACAGAGCACCTGGTGTAACGGGTGGCTGTGAGCACAGCCTCAGCATACTTAAACATCCCTGCCTGCAGTCTCTGTACAGCGATCTCCAAGCACTGTGTTCCAGCTCTACTAAGGGTCAGACAGCCTCCTCAAGTGGGTCCCTGACCCCTCTGTCTCCTGACTGGGAGACACCTCCCAGTAGGGGCTGACAGACACCTCATACAGAAGAGCTCTGGATGGCATCTGATGGATGCCCCTGTGGGACAAAGCTTCCAGAGGAAGGAACAGGCAGCAATCTTTGATGTTTTGCAGTCTCCGCTGGTGATACCCAGGCAAACAGGGTCCGGAGTGGACCTCCAGAAAACTCTGGCAAACCTGTAGCAGAGGGGCCTGACTGCTTGAAGGAAAACTAACAGAAAGGAATGGCATCAACATCAACAAAAAAGGACACCCTTGTAAAACCTCCATCCAAAAGTCACCGACAGCAAAGACCAAAGGTAGATAAATCCCTGAAGATGGGGAGAAACCCAGGGCAAAAAGGCTGAAAATTCCAAAAACCAGAATGCCTCTTCCTCCAAAGGATCACAACTCCTCACCAGCACGGGAACAAAACTGGATGGAGAATGAGTTTGACGAACTGAAAGAAGCAGGTTTCAGAAGGTGGATAATAACAAACTTCTTGAAGCTAAAAAAGCATCTTCTAATCCAATGCAATGAAGCTAAGAATCTTGAAAAAAGGTTAGAAGAATTGCTAATTAGAATAACCAGGTTAGAGAAGAACATTAATGACCTGATAGAGCTGAAAAACACAGCACAAGAACTTCATGAAGCATACAAAAGTATCAATAGCCAAATTGATCAACCAGAAGAAAGGATATCAGAGACTGAAGATCAACTTAATGAAATAAAGTGAGAAGACAAGATTAGAGAAAAAAGAATGAAAGGAACAAACAAAGCCTCCAAGAAATATGGGACTAAATGAAAAGACCAAATTTATGTTTGACTGGTGTACCTGAAAGTCACAAGGAGAATGGAACCAAGTTGGAAAATACTCTTCAGGATAATAGCCAAGAGAACATCCCCAACCTAGCAAGACAGGCCAACATTCAATTTCAAGAAATACAGAAAACACCACAAAGATATTCCTCGAGAAGAACAACCCCAAGACACAAAATCATCAGATTCACCAAGGCAGAAATGAAGGAAAAAATGTTAAGGGCAGTCAGAGAGAAAGGTCAGGTCACGCACAAAGGGAAGGCCATCAGACTAATAGCAGCTTTCTCTGCAGGAACCCTACAAGCCAGAAGAGAGTGGGGGTCAATATTCAACATTCTTAAAGAAAAGAATTTTCAACCCAGAATTTCATGTCTAGCCAAATTAAGCTTCATAAGTGAAAGAGAAAATCCTTTACAGACAAGCAAATGCTGAGAGACTTTGTCACCACCAGGTCTGCTTTATAAGAGCTCCTGAAGGAAACACTATAAATGGAAAGGAACAACCAGAACCAGCCACTAGAAAAACAAACCAAATTGTAAAGACCATTGACACTATGAAGAAACTGCATCAACTAATGGGGAAAATAACCAGCTAGCCTCATAATGAAAGAATCAAATTCACACATAATAATATTAACCATAAATGTAAATGGGCTAAATACCCCAATTAAAACCCACAGACTGGCAAACTGGATCGAGTCAAGACCCATTGGTGTGCTATATTCAGGAGACCTATCTCATGTGCAAAGACACACATGGGCTCAAATAAAAGATGGAGGAATATTTGCCAAGCAAATGAAAAGTAAAAAAAGTAGGAGTTGCAATCCTAGTCTCTGATAAAACAGACTTTAAACCAACAAAGATCAAAACATACAAAAAAGGACATTACATAATGGTAAAGGGACCAATGCAACAAGAAGAGCTAACTGTCCTAAATATATATGCACCCAATAGAGGAGCACCCAGATTTATAAAGCAAGTTCTTAGAAACCTATAAGAGACTTAGACTCCCACACAATAATAGTGGGAGACTTTAACACCCATTGTCAATATTAGACAGATAAACAAGATAGAAAATTAACAAGGATATTCAGGACTTGAACTCAACTCTGGACCAAGTGGAGTTCTAATAGACATCAACAGAACTCTCCACCCTAAATCAGCAGGATATACATTTTTCTCAGCACCACATTGCACTTATTCTAAAATTGACCCCGTAATTGGAAGTAAAACACTCCTCAGCAAATGCAAAAGAACAGAAATCATAACAAACAGTCTCTCAGACCACAATGCAATCAAATTGGAACTCAGGATTGAGAAACTCACTCAAAACCACATAACTACATGGAAACTGAACAACCTGCTCCTGAATGACTACTGGGTAAATAACAAAATAAAGGCAGAAATAAATAAGTTATTTGAAACTAATAAGAACAAAGACACAACATATGAGAATCTTTGGGCCACAGCTAAAGCAGTGTTTAGAGGGAAGCTTATAGCACAAAATGCCCACAAGAGAAAGCAGGAAAGATCTAAAATAAACAGCCTAACATCACCTTTAAAAGAATTAGAGAAGAAAGAGTAAACAAATTCAAAAGCTAGCAGAAGACAAGAAATAACTAAGATCAGAGCAGAACTGAAGGAGATAGAGACATGAAAAACCTTTCAAAAACAATCAATGAATCCAGGAGCTGGCTTTTTGAAAAAATCAACAAAACAGAAAGATTGCTAGCCAGATTAATAAAGAAGAAAAGAGAGAAGAATCAAATAGACACAATAAAAAATGATAAAGGGGATATCAGCACCAATCCCACAGAAATACAAACTACCATCAGAGAATACTATAAACACCTCTATGCAAATAAACTAGATAATCTAGAAGAAATGGATAAATTCCAGGACACATAGACCCTCACAAGTCTAAACCAGGAAGACGTCGAATCCCTGAATAGACAAATTACAAGTTCTGAAATTCAGGCAATAATTAATAGCCTACCAACCAAGAAAAGCTCAGGATAAGACAGATTCACAGCTGATTTCCACCAGAGATACAAAGAGGAGCTGGTATCATTCCTTCTGAAACCATTCCAAACAATCAGAAAAAGGGACACCTCCCTAGCTCATTTTATGAGGTGAGCATCATCCTGATACCAAAACCTTGCAGAGACAAAAAAAAAAAAAAAAAAGGAAAATTTCAGACTGATATTCCAAATGAACATCAATGTGAAAATCCTCAATAAAATACTGGCAAACCAAATCCAGCAACACATCAAAAAGCTAATCCAACATGATCAAGTTGGCTTCATCCCTAGAATGCAAGGCTGGTTCAACATACGCAAATCAAAAAATGTAATCCATCACATAAATAGAAACAATGACAAAAACCATGTGAATCTCTCAGTAGTTGCAGAAAAGGCCTTCAATAAAATTCAACACTCCCTTATGCTAAAAACTCTCAATAAACTAGGTATTGATTGAATGTATCTCAAAATAAAAACAGCTATTTATGACAAACCCACAGCCAATAATACTGAATTGGCAAAAGCCAGAAGTACTCCTTTTGCTCTCTCTCACCACTCCTATTCAACATACTATTGGAAGTTCTGGCCAGGGCAGTCAGGCAAGAGAAAGAAATAAGGAGTATTCAAATAGGAAGAGAGGAAGTCAAATTGTCTCTGTTTGCAGATGACATGATTGTATATTTAGAGAACCCCATCGTTTCAGCTCCAAATCTCCTTAAGCTGATAAGCAAATTCAGCAAAGTCTCAGGACACAAAATCAATGTGTAAAAATCACAAGCACTCCTATACGCCAGTAATAGACAAAGAGAGAGCCAAATCATGAGTGAACTCCCATTCACAATTGCTACAAAGAGAATGAAACACCTAGGAATACAACTTACAAGGGATCTGAAGGACCTCTTCAAGGAGAACTACAAACCACTGCTCAAGGAAGTAAGAGAGGACACAAACACATGGAAAAACATCCCATGCCCATGGATAAGAAGAATTAATATCATGCAAATGGTCACACTGCCCAAAGTAATTTATAGATTCAGTGCTATCCCCATCAATCTTCCACTGATTTTCTTCACAGAAATTAGAAAAAACTATTTTAAACTACATATGGAACCAAAAAAGGGACCACATAGCTAAGACCATCCTAAGCAAAAAGAATAAAGCGGGAGCCATCATGCTACCTGGATTCAAACTATACTACAAGGCTACAGTAACCAAAACAGCATGATACTGGCACCAAAACAGATATATAGACCAATGGAACGGAAGAGAGTCCTCAGAAATAATGCCACATATCTACTACCATCTGATCTTGACAAACCTGACAAAAGCAAACAACAGGGAAAGGATTCCATATTTAATAAATGCTGTTAGGAAAACTGGCTAGCCATATGCAGAAAACTAAAAGTGGACCCCTTCCTTACACCTTATACAAAAATTAACTCAAGATGGATTAAAGAAGACATAAAACCATAAAAACCCTAGAAAAAATCCTAGGCAACATCATTCAGGACATAGGTGTGTGCAAAGAATTCATGACTAAAACACCAGAAGCAATGGCAACAAAAGTCAAAATTGACAAATGAGATCTAATTAAACTAAAGAGCTTCTGCACAGCAAAAGAAACTATCCTCAGAGTCACAGGCAACCTAAAGAATGAGAGAAAATTTTTGCAATCTGTCCATCTGACAAGGGCCAATATCCAGAATGTTAAACATTTTCAAGAAAAAACAAAGAACTTAAACAAATTTACAAGAAAAAAACAACCCCATCAAAAAGTGGGTGAAGGATATGAACAGACACTTCTCAAAAGAAGACATTTATGCAGCCAACAGACACATGAAAAAAAAACTCATTATTACTGGTCATTAGAGAACTGCAAATCAAAACCACAATGAGATACCTTCTCATGCCAGTTAGAATGGCGATCATTAAAAAGTCAGGAAACAACAGATGCTGGAGAGGATGGACGTGGAGAAATAGGAACACTCTTACACTGTTGGTGGGAGTGTAGATTAGTTCAACCACTGTGGAAGACCCTGTGGTGATTCCTCAAGGATTTAGAACCAAAAATACCATTTGACCCAGCAATCCTATTACTGGGCATATACCCAAAGGATTATAAATCATTCTACTATAAAGACACATGCACATGCATGTTTATTGCAGTATTGTTCACAATTGCAAAGACTTGGAACCAACCCAGATGCCCATCGATGATAGGCTGAATAAAGAAAATGTGCCATATATACACCATGGAATACTATGCAGCCATAAAAAAGGATGACTTCATGTCCTTTGCAGGGACATGGATGAAGCTGGAAATCGTAATTCTCAGCAAACTGAACAGAAAACCAAACACCGCATGTTCTCACTCATAAGTGGGAGTTGTACAATGAGAATACATGGACACAGGGAGGAGAACATCACACAAAGGGGCTTGTCGGGGGGTGGGAGACTATTAGAGGGGTAGCATTAGGAGAAATACCTAATGTAGATGACGGGTTGAGGGGTGCAGCAAACCATCATGGCATGTGTATCTATGTAACAAACCTGCATGTTCTGCACATGTACGCCACAACTTAAAAGTATAATAAAAAAGTTAGACATTTAATATTGTAATCTGCATTAAGTATACTAATATTTGACATCTTCTGACTCAGTGTTGGAAGGATATTGGGGCCCAAATATGTGTTTATCCAGAGCTTGTCATTCAAAATCTTAATAAACTATATATAATATCCAGAAAAAAATGAAGCCAGTTACAAAAGACCTCATATTTTATGATTCAATTTCTATGAAATGTCCAGAATAGGCAAATTTATACAGACAGAAAATAGGTTTGAGGTTTCCTAGAACTGGGGAAATGGAGGGTAACAGCTAATGAATATAAAGTTTCATTTTGGGACGAGAAAAATGTTCTAAAATTAATTGTGGTGAGGCTTGCATAAGTCTGCGAGTAAACTAAAAACCATTGAATTATACATGCTAAATGAGTGAACTGTAAGGTGTGCAAATAGTATGGTATAAATTGTATGGGTGAATTGTATAGTGTGTAAATTACATGGTGTGTAAAGCTGCTATAGAAAAAAGAAATAAATATAACTGGAACTACCCTTGATTTTATTCATCTATGACATGAGAAGGGAAAAGTACATTACAGTAAGACAGTAAAGCTAAAAGATAATGACAAACTAAGTTCATAACTGATAAATACACAAATTACTTCTCTAAGTCTTCCCTAATTATGTACTAGTAAAATTTTTAAGATAATAAAATAACATCAACTTGGGTCCAATAATAATAAAAACCTAATTACTACTTATTGACTACTTACAAGATATTAAGCATTACAAAGCAAGCTGGGACAAACTGGAACTCCCCTACACTGGTTTGGAATATGTAAATTGGTAAATCACATTGTAGAGCATTTAGTCAGTGCTTAGTAGAGATAAAATGTTTATCCCTTATGACCCATCAACTCTACTTCTAGTATTTGCCCTAGAGAACTCCTAAGGAGACAGATACAAAGATGCAGACTGCAGCATTGTTTATAATTGTTTATAATAATGGACAAATGATAAAAAATCTAAATGTTCATTAGTAAAAGTCTGAATATATATCCATATTATTCAGGAGCTAGTTAAATAGACCTATGTCCATCACATAGATACATCTTGAAAACAAAGATGAATTTAAAAAATCAAATTAGAAAGGATAACTGCAGTTTTTTAGACAGTGTAATTAAAAGACAAAATTAAACACAAAGTTAATTTGAAAAATAAAAACATATTCTATGTATTGTTATTCCTTAACCTTTGGGTATATATGCTGATGCAGCAAAAGAATACAAACGTGGATATGAAGGATACATACAAATTCAGGATACTGGTTACCTCAGAGCAAGAAATTAGGGGAAAAAAAAGTTGGATGCAGGAAAGCTTTCAACTTTATGAGTAATCTTTTATTTTTTTCGAATAATTCAAAGCAAATATGATAAAATGCTTACTCTGCTAAATCTACATGGGTTTCTTACATTTTTTCTGTATTTTCTTTCAGTTTGGAATGTTTTAAGTTAGTTAATAATACCATGCGAATGTTAACGACCTGTTCCTGATAACTGCATTATTGTTATATAAGATGTTAACATTAGGAGAAGCAAGGTGAGGATCATAAGAGAATTCCACACTTTTTTATTGTAAATCTTAAATTAGTTACACATTTTGTTTTATTTTATGTATGTATTTATTTATTTTTGAGACAGAGTCTTGCTCCATTGCCCAGGCTGGAATGCAGTGGTGCAATATTGGCTCACTGCAACCTCCACCTCCTGCGTTCAAGTGATTCTCCTGCCTCAGCCTCTTGAGTAGCTGGAATTACAGGCATATCCCACCATGCCCAGCTAGTTTTTCAATTTTTCGTGGAGATGGGGTTTCACCATATTAGCTAGGCTTGTCTTGAACTCCTGACCTCAAGTGATCTGCCCACCTTGGCCTCCCAAAGTGCTAGAATTATAGGCATGAGCCACTGCACCTGGCCTTAAATGTTTTAAAATAAAAACAATAAATATTTTTAAAAATAAGATGCACCTGGGTGCAGTAGCTCACACCTGTAATCTCAGCACTTTTGGAGGCCTAGGTGGGTGGATCACGAGGTCAAGAGATTGAGACCATCCTGGTCAACATGGTGAAATATCTCTACCAAATATACAAAAATTAGCTGAGTTTGGTGGTGCACCCCTGTAATCCCTGCTACTGGGGAGGCTGAGGCAGGAGAATCGCTTGAACCCAGGAGGTGGAAGTTGCAGTGAGCCAAGACTGCGACACTGCACTCCAGCCTCGCAACAGGGTGAGCTCTGTCTCAAAAAATAATAATAATAATAAATTTTAAAAATGAAATGCACTTTAGAGGTCAAATAAATGGTGGTAATAATCTTTATTGTTTATTATTTCTAAAAACTATTATTATTTAAAACATTTTTGAAAACTTTTTGTAAAGCCCAATTAGGTGGCCAGGCGCTGCAGCTCACACCTATAATCCCAGCACTTTGGGAGAGGCCAAACAATCACTTGAGCTAAAGAGCTCAAGACCAACCTAAGCAACATAACCTAAACAACAGACACCCCCATCTCTACACACACACACACACACACACACACACACACACACACGCACATGCATGCACAAAGCCAGCCATAGTGGCATGACTGCACTCCCACCTGGGTGACAGAGCAAGACCCTGTTCTCAAAACAACAACAAAAAAGCCCAATTAGGATTGAAGGCCACCAATTTATTTATCAAATTTTCTTCTTCTTCAACAAATTGTGACATTATTTCAAGACATATTTTATGTTAGCTTACCAAGGAATCATAAAATTAAAGAAACCTTGAAAATTAGTCATTGCTCCCACTTCAAGACTAGGCTTCATTCAAATCATTTAAGAAAAATAGCTGCATCCCTTTGTTTAAAAAAAAAAATCTTTCAAAATGGAAATACCACTATCTTTATTAACAACATGTATTAATCTGTTTTCACACTGCCAATACAGACATGCCCAAGACTGGGCAATTTGCAAAAGAAGGCCATTAATAAGTTTAATGGACTTACAGTTCCACATGGCTGGGATGGCCTCACAATCATGGCAAAAGGTGAAAGGCAGGTCTCACATGGTGGCAAACGAGAAGAGAGAGCTTGTGCAGGGAAACTCCCATTTTTAAAACCATCAAATCTCATCAGACTTATTCACTAACATGAGAATAGAATGGGAAATACCCCCATGATTCAATTATCTCCCACCAGGCCCTTCCCACAACAGGTGGGAATTGTGGGAGTTACAATTCAAGATGATATTTGGGTAGGCACACAGCCAAACCATATCACAAGGTATTCTCCCAAGATTGTTTTGGTATTCTCTCAAGATTGCTTCTAGAACTCCTGCACACACTAAAATCCACAGATGTTCCAGTCTGATATAAAATAGTGTAGTATTTGCATATAACCAAATAGTGTAGTATTTGCCCATCTTCTTGTATACTCTAAATCATCTCTAAATTACCTATAATACCCAGGATAGTGTAAATGTTATGCAAATAGTTGCTATATTATTTTTTTATTGTTGTATTGTTATTTTTTATTTTGGGACTTTCCCCCCAATATTTTTGACCTATGATTGGTTGAATCTGCAAATAGTAACCTGCGAATCTAAAGGGCCAACTGTATTTCAAACCTCTCGGTCAAAAGTATTTTTAATATTCAAGTGAACGTTTTCTTACTATAATTTAAATGTTACCCCTTTGATAGAGTTAGGTTTTTGAAGATAAGAATATTCACTCAACTTTCAAAAATAATTCCTTGACAATTTGAAGACTATTCAGAACTAAATTGGTTTTGTCACCTCCAAAGCTAAGTAAGCCTAGCTGGATTAGCCTTTCAACACAAAATCTGTTTCTCAAGGTTTTATTCATTTTGTTGTTCACCTCAAACTGATTTTCCAAAATGGAATAAAATATGTTACTAGAGGCTTCACCAATGCTCAGTATAAAAAAAGGATTCTGGCCAGCTGGGACAGCTCACGCCTGTAATCCCAGCACTTTGGGGAGGCTGAAGTGGGTGGATCACCTGAGGTCAAGAGTTTGAGACCAGCCTGGCCAACATGACAAAACCCAATCTCTACCAAAAACACAAAAAATTAACCAGATGTGGTAGAGGGTGCCTGTAACCCCGGCTACTCAAGAGGCTGAGGCATGAGAATCGTTTGAACCCAGGAGGTGGAGGTTGCAGTGAGCCAAGATCATACCACTGCACTCCAGCCTAGGGGACACAGTGAGACTCTGTCTCAAAAATAAATAAATAAATGAATGCATAGATAAATAAATAAACAAAATAAAATAAAAAACAGATTTCTACATCATATCTATATATTTTAACAGGCAGTGTCAGAAAACTTTAGTTGAATTCATCTCCCACACAAAAAAATATCTGCTATTATATTTTGGAATACTTGTTTTTGCTGATGGCCATCTTCTCCCTTGGACAGTGCTGCAGCTATAGTATGTACTTTAGAATTCACTTAATTTGCCTTCATGTAGGCCACTTCCCTTCACTTAATACATTTTTTATTCAGAATATAAACATATCTTTGAAAAGATTTTATAACCATTTATTAGACCAAAGGTCATAGAGATTTGGCAGAAATAAACTATCAAACAAACAAAAACACAAGGTGCCAACTCTAGAATTTCTTAACAAAAAAAATTAAGAGGAGGCAATCTGTTTCATTCGGTTCCTTCTTCTCTTTCCTATCCTCAGTTTATTGAAGCTATTTACTGGCAGGGTGGTAAAATATAAAGCAGAAGATGGCAGTCTTCTGATTTGCGGAGTCAAAGGACAGAATGTTATAGAAATGGGAGGGTTGCTGGAAAGTGGGGGGAAATCCCAAAAAGTAGGGAGCCCTAGAAAGCAAATCTCCAAATCTGTCGTTATTTAAAAGTGTGAGTCCATATTTAAAGAAAGAAAGAAAATATATTTTATTTATGTGAAATGCCAACTAACTAATATCGAAGGAATAACAAGAGTCAGAATATCATCACTGGATGCCAAAACTGGAGGGTAAAATTTTCATGAGAAAGTAAATATTTACCATCTCAGGATAACTTGCCAAAAATACTTATTAATTAAAATGGGAAAAATACAAAGGAGAAACATGGTGGACATTAGATGAACCAAGTGATCAAAATTAACTTTTCCAATATTTAGAAAACCCAATATCAAATGTCTTATAACACAAAGCATTTAAAAGGACATAATGTATAATCCAAATTTAATGCTGAGGAAACATCAGAAACCTCAAATGAAGGCATGTTTCATAAAATAAAAAATTGCTATGTACTCTTTTAAAATGTCAAAGTCAAGCTAAAAAAAGGCTGAGGAACTGTTGCAGATCAAAAGAGATTCTTGAACAAGACAAGTAAATGCAACGTGTGATCCTAGGTTAGTTAGTGGCCTGAGAGTGAAAATAGCTACTATAAAGGATATTATTAAGACAACTGATAAAATTTGAATATGAACTGAAGATTAAATAATAGTACTATATCAACATTAAATGTCTTGATTTTGACAACTGTACCATGGTTATATAAGAGAATATCTTTGTTCATTTTTTTGGTTTTTTGAGACAGTCTCGATCTGTTGCCCAGGCTGAAGTGTAGTGGGTGTGATCTTGGCTCACTGCAACCTCCAGGTCCTGGGTTCAAGTGATTCTCATGCCTCAGCTTCCCAAGTAGCAGGGACTACAGGCATGCGCCACCATACCCAGCTAATTTTTGTATTTTTAGTAGAGACGGGGTTTTGCCATGTTGCCCTGGGTGGTCTTGAACTCCTGACCTCAAGTGATCCACCCGCCTCAGCCTCCCAAAGTTCTGGGATTACAGGCATGAGCCACCATGCCCAGCCGAGAATGTCTTTATTCTTAGAAAACACAAACTGAAGTATTTAGGGGCAAAGAAGAATAATGTCAAAAGTAGACAGAAATTTTAAAATGGTTGCCTGGGACTTCTGCTTCCAGTCAAAATGAATTAATAGGGATCAAATTTATCCTCCTTTCTCATACAATTTTTTAAATGAACAAATTATATGAATTATCAATTTGCAATATACCAGACATCAGGAAGCAAAGGACAGTGATCCCTGAGAAATAGAAAAGTAAATAAAGTGAGCCCTAAGATTTCCCCTAGCTTACTACCTTGAGAAATTAAATGCCATGAAACACAGTGGGGAAAACAAAGCAGAGCCCAATGGACTCTCTGAGTTGAAGAGACAGAACAGAAAATGCAGGAGACAAAGAAAGCTAAAACTTACAGGACTAAGTACAGCAGCAGAGGCAGCTATACAAAGAGATAATTGTCAAGTTTTGCAAAGGATCTCCTCTTAACCCTTCAGTTGAAAGCTAGTGTGGCTTATATGATGTAAGAGAAGCACTTAAGGCCAGGCAAAGAATCACCCAAAAAGGATTAGAGGTAGCAATGCCTAGCACTTACACAACATTAAATATGGGACCTATATATACCCAGACCAACTGGAAAACCACACGATTCACAGGGCAACTGGGTAGAGTACCCATAAGGGACTTGCCTCAGTATTGGGGAATAATTAGCCTCAGACCGAAATGAATGAATCTGTTCTACATAATAAATTTTAAAAGCAAGAATCAGTTTCCAAGTTTAACACACCCCAAGAAAAAGCTCAAGAATAATTACAAAAATACAAAAATATCTGGCACCCAACAAGGTAAAATTACACAATGTCAAGCACCCAATCAAAGATCACCAAGTATGCAAAGAAGCAATAAAATACAGTACATAATAAAAAAATAAACTAGTCAATTGAAACTAATGCAAAACTGACATAATAAAATTACTAGACAAAATCTTTAAAATAGTTTTTCTATTTTCTAAAGGCTAGAGATCCGAAACATTTTTTCAAAGACCAAAATTAAATCACTAGAGATGAAAAAAATTATACTACATAAGATGAAAACACGTATTAGATAGGACTGATGGATTAGTCATTATAGGAAAAAAAGTCAACTTGAAGACATAGCAATAGAAACTACCCAAAATTGAATATACAAAGAAGAGAAAATTTAAAATAGTAAACAGATCATCAGTGCCTTGTCTTCAAGCAACCAAATATATATGCAATTAAAATCACCAAAGGAAGGTAAGAGGGGCAAAACCAAAAAATATATTGAGAAAATATTTGCTAAAATGTTCAAAATTTGATTAAATTAGCTAGGAAGTTCAGTGACCCCAAACATGATGAAAACTACACCAAAACATATCATATCAAATTGTGCAAGTCAGTAAGGGTAAAGAATAATTAAACACCATGACCACCCAAATTAACCTAAATTATATAAATATAAAATTCCATCCAATAATAGCAGAATGCACATTCTTTTCAAGCACACCCACCTGGAACATTTACCAAGAAAGACAATATTCTAGGCCATAAAGCAAGTCTCAATAAACTGAAAAGCACTGAAGTCATGCAAACTATATTCTCTAACCATAGTGGAACTAAATTAGAAATTAATAACAGAAACAATTTCTGCAGGGGAAGGGGAGAATCTGGAACTTAATAACACAATTCTAAATAAGCCCTGGGCTAAAAAAAAAAAGAAATAATCTAAAAGAAAATTAGAAAGTATTTTTAACTGAATGGAACTGAAACTCAACATATCCAAATTTGTGGGATGCGATGAACTATATGTAGGCGGAATTTTATAACACTAAACACTTATACTAGAAAATCAAAACGATCTCAAATTAAGGACCACAACTTCTGCCATAAGGAACCACAAAAAGAAGAATAAACCTGAAGCAAGGAGACGAATGGATACAAATAAATAAAATAGATAACGTAAAAATGAAAGAAAATCACCAAAACCAAATTTGAGAAGATTATTAAAATGTCTAGCCAGAGTGATTAGAAAAAGATTAAAAAAGATATAAAAGACAAAAACTACCAATACCATAAAGAGAGGTGATCTAACTATACAGTCTACAGGTATTAAAAGGATAATATTATGAACAATTATGCCAATACACTTCACCACTTGGAAAAAATAAACATATTCCTTGAAATACTCAAACTACCAAAGCTTACTGAATAAGATAACCTAATTAGCCCTATATTATTAAACAATTTTAACTGGTAGTTTGAAAAAATCACTCCCCAAAGAAAACTCCCAGCACAGATGACTTCTTGTGAATTCTACAAAACATCTGAGGAGGAAATAATATCAATTCTACACAAATCTTCCAGAAAATTGAAAAGGAGGAACGGTCTTATAACTCATTCTGTGAGGGCAACATTACCCTAATACCAAAATCAGGCAAAGACAGTCTAAGAAAAAACTATAGAACAATATCCCTCATAAATATAAATCTAAAAAAATTACAAAATCTTGGAAAATGTTATCTATATATTTTTTTGTTTTTAAATTAAGTTCCAAGTTACATGTGCAGGATGTGCAGGTTTGTTACATACGTAGACATGTGCCATGGTAGTTTGTTGCACCTATCAACCCAACAGCCAGATATTAAGCCCAGCATGCAGCAGCTCTTTTCCCCAATGCTCTCCCCCTCCCCTTCCCTGATCCTCAACAGGCCCCGGCTTGTGTTATTCCCTTCCCTGTATCCATGTGTTCTCACTGTTCAACTCCCACTTTTAAGTAAGAACATGCAGTGTTTGGTTTTCTGTTCCTGTGTTAGTTTGCTGAGGATGATGGCTCACCGCTTTATCCATGCCCCTGCAAAAGACATGATCTCTTTCCTTATTATGGCTGCATAGTATTCCATGATGTATACGTACCACATTTTCTATATCCAGTCTATCACTGATGAGCATTTGGGTTGATTCCATGTCTTTGCTATTGTGAATGGTGCTGCAATGAACATATGTGTGCATGTATCTTTATAACAGAATGGTTCCTATTCCTTTGGGTACGTACCTAGTAATGGGACTGCTGGGTTAAATGGTATTTCTGGTTCTAAATCTTTGAAGAATCACCACATTGTCTTCCATAATGGTTGAAACAGAAACACTTTTACACTGTTGGTAAGAATGTAAATTAGATATCTAATTATATTTTTTAAAAATACATTGATGACCAAATCAAGTTCATCTTAAGAATGATAGGTTGGTTTGGTTGGGCACACGGGCTCATGCCTATAATCCCAGCATTTTAGGAGACCAAGGTGGGAGGATCACTTGGGCCCAGGAGTTTGAGACCAGCTTGAGCAACATAGTGCAACCCCATCTTTACAAAATATACAAAAATTAGCTGGTCATTGTGGTGGTGCACGCCTATAGTACCAGCTACTAAGGAGGCTGAGGTGGGAAGACTGCTCAAGCCTGGGAGGCAGAGGTTGCAGTGAGCTAAGATCACCACACTACACTGCACCCCAGCCTAGAAAACAGAGTGAGACTCTGTCTCCAATAAAAAAAAAAAAAAAAAAAAAAAAGGTTGGTTTAACATTCTAAACCCTTCACTGCATTTTACTGTATTAATCCACTTTTAAAAAGATAATAAACTATATGACCATTTCAAACAATTCAGAAAAAGCATTTGGTAACATTCCAACACTGATTCTTGATTAAAACAAATAAACAAAGAAACAAACTCTCAGTAAACTATGAATAGAAGGAAATTTTCTCAACCAGACAAAGGGCATCAACAAAGAAACCTATAACTTATACTCAATGGTGAAAGATGGAATTCTTTCCTCACTGAGGTCTGGAACAAAACAAGGATGTCTGCTCTCACCACCTTTATTATACATTGTGTTAGAAGTTCTAGACATTCCAATAAGGAAAAAAAAATAAAGAAATAAAATTAATTATTAAAAGGAAGAAGCATAATGTCTTTCATCTCAGACAACATTATCATCTTTATAGATGGAATCTATTAAAAAGCTATTAAAACCAGGTCAGGCACCATGGCTCATGCCTGTAATCCCAGCACTTTGGGAGGCTGAGGTCAGGAGTTCAAGACCAGCCTGGCCAACATGGTGAAACCTCATCTCTACTAAAAATACAAAAATTAGCTAGGCATGGTGGTAGGCACCTGTAATCCCAGTTATTTGGGAGGCTAAGGCAGGAAAATCGTAAAGCCGAGATCGCACCATTGCACTCCAGCTTGGGCAACAAGAGCGAGACTCTGACACATACACACAAAGCTATTAAAACCAATAAACTTAGCAAGGTTACAAGATACAAAATCAATATAAATATCTATTGTATTTTTATATGCCAGTGAAAAACATTTAATATTGAAAATGAAATTTTAAAAACAGTATCATAGACAATAACATTAAAAAATATGACCAAAGGTATAAAAACACTGAAGACCGGAGCAGATCCAAGATGGCCGCATAGGAGCAGCTCAGGATTGCAGCTCCCAGTGAGGGTGCAGAGGGTGAGTGGACGCCGCATTTCCAGACGGATTTTTATTACCCCCAGACCAGGAGATCCCCAGGCGGAGCAGCGCCAAGGGTCGCCAGTGCGGCTGTTTCGGCTGGCGCGGCTGTTTGGCCGGCTCGGCTGTTTCGGCCGGCGCGGCTGCTTTGACGGCGCCCCGGCGCGGCAGTTCTCCGCACAAAACCCACTGGTCTGTGCGCCCTTTGAACTGGCGAGTGGAGCTACGGGAAGGCGGATTAAAAAGGGGACTGAATCAGGGAGCCAGCCCAGGAGATTCCCAGGCAAAAAAGCGCTACGAATCTCAGCGCCACTGTTTCAGCCTGCGCAGTGTGTCCTCGCAGGGGAAATCACACAGACCCCGGCGCCTTTTCAACAGGCGACTGGAACACCTGGGA
>PVKP010030523.1:7535-27935 GCA_004027715.1 Plecturocebus donacophilus
CTACAGTTTTTGGAGTCACAGTAAGATACACAGAATTACATCCGTAATTAATATGAATGCCAACATGTCAAGCAGTAATTTGTTACATGGCAAACAAAATCAAGAAAGCAACCATCAAACAAAAGAGACCCATAGCTTCAGACAAGGCAAATCCCAGGATAGCATATGAGAACAGCTGCTGCTTCAGTGAAGGGTTTCTAAAAGAGACCACATACGACTGTTACTTTGAAATATTAGTTTCAACATGTTTGGTAAATGTTAAAGAATCAGATTACTAGTGTGGGGATTTTTGTAAACTGAAAAGTCTGTTGAAAGATTATTTGCATAGATCTCTCTCACACTCTGTTCTCCTCAATCCTGATAATACAGAGTAAAGGTAGGGAGCTGTCATACATTTTGATGGCTTCTGACATTCTTATTCCTCTAAAGTATGTTCTATACCTTTTAAGATCAGACAGTTTCGGTGTTAAATAAAATAAATTGATCGTTTTAAGGAATGTGCTCTAATAATTATATTCCCAACATAGCTTAACAATTAGGAATGTAGACTCTGAAGTCAGACTTAGTTAAAATTCATTTTCTCACATTTACTGGCTATGACCTGGTCAAGTAATGTAACCTGTGTCTCTAGTCCTTCATAGGTGCTACTCTCATAACACCCCAAATGGTGTTTATGAGAATAAAGTGAGATAATGCATACAAAGCCCTTTAAATATAATGTAAGACACAGAGTAAGCACTTAATGCAAACTAGCTATTATTTCAGTAGCTTTATAAGTTTCCAATGATTTCAAGCATGCACTTAAAAGAACTTATTTAGGGACAGAAATGATTACCTGGCATAACCAATGATAAGGCTGCCAAAGACTGTTCCAATACCAGCACCAGAACCAGCCACTCCTACTGTTGCAGCACCCGCACCAATAAATTTGGCAGCAGTATCAATGTCTCTGCTGATTGCACTGGTCTGAAACTCCCTTTGGATTAGCTGAGATACACCATTCTGGGCCCCATTAAATACCGTAGAGCCCTAGAAAACAGAAAATAAAGGTTGTATCAGTAATCACAGGTAGCTATTTTAATTAAGTACTATACTGTCAAAATAACTACTTCTCTATTTTGCCAGCCAGGCTAATTTTAAAATTTTTTGTAGAAACAGGATCTTACTATGTTACCCAGGCTAATCTTGAACTTCTGAGCTCAAGCAATCCTCCCGCCTTGGCCTCCCATAGTGCCAGGAACATAGGTGTGAGCCACTGCATCCAGCCCAAGAAAGTAGATTATTCAATAACTGTAGCTATTATAATTTTAAATATAGGCAACTTAAATCAATAGACATAAATACTACAGTATTTCTTGGCCAAGTTTTGGATACAGAAATTTCTCTATTTGGTTCATCTAGTTTTTTGGATAAAAGGGTGAAAAAGAATTGCCCTCAAACTCATTAATAAAGTTTTTTTCCTTCACTCTAATCAAAACCCTTACTTGGTAGTGTTACCTAATTTCAATTATTGCTGCTATTACCTCTCCATTCCTAGCCTCTGGTCGAGATAACACTGATGCAGAAATTGGTCTGTATGCAACTCTGGATCCAGCTCGGATCTATTAATGGAAAAAAACAAGATTCCAGTATTAAGAAAGAATACAGGTAAGACTTCAAAGACTTTCCAGGTACCATGAATTCTAAAAAAATCAAGCAGTAAAAATGAATCAGAGACTTCTGTATTGACTCTTTGCTGTTTGGTCATTTTTAATACATGAAGAAATTTTAATAAAGTTTCATGCTAATGAAATTGTAAAGCTTGCTACCCTGAATAAAATGTCTAATAACAGTTACAAAGAGATTAAGAACCGCTTTTGATATTTCCATTATTGTAGTCCCATAATTCAAGTCAGGAAAAAGCAATACCACACATCCTTTGGCAAGTTTAAGTGGACCCAACAAGTACATTAGGAGTGTCACTATAAACGTTTATCATTCAAAATAGCCCAGCAGTTAATATGAGCCCTGACCATTTCCAAGATATTTCTCTGTGACCATTAATCACAAAAATTTTTAAAGGAACTTAACCAATTCTACATCAGTTTAAGAATAATCTCTGAAATATCTGACCATAAAAACATATTCCGGTCCCACTTCTCTGCCCTTGAGTGTCCACTAAACTAAGGTCACAGAAAAATCCCTTCATAACCAAGACCTGATTGTCGAAGACAGATCCTCCAGATTTAGACTTCACTTAAAGCCTGCAAAATTGTTATGAAAATCATATTCAAGAGGCAGTAAGAAAGACTTTGGGCTTTCCTCCTCCTCCTCCTCCACACAGAAAGGCAAAGTCCCTCCCTCTGCAGCAACGAGTTTGACCTACAGACAAGCACTGGAAAGCGCTGATGCGGTGAACTAGGCCTCAGCGGCCCCCTAGATCCTCTGCAGTACCCCAACCTTCGCGTCGACCCCAATCCAACAGAGAGGATGAGGAGGCGGAGGAAAGAGTCGCTCTGGGCCTAGGGACAGGAAGGTTTGACCTACACCCAGTGAGGCCTGACAGGCCTCGGCTGCTCTCCATCGCTCTTGTGGCGAGGAGAGGGCTGAGATGCCATAAGATTTGGAGGAAAGGAAGAAAAGGGCAATGGGTTAACGGGTGAGGAGAGAGCCGTCCCCGAGAGGGCGGTGTGCCCCGCCCGAGGATTGCCCCATTCAACAATGTGGACGCTCCAGGCCAAGAGGCCCAGACCTCAGTCCTCCGGCCCTGCCTGGGCTACGCACCAGAGCGGGGGTGCAGGCGAGCTTGGCGCAGGCAAACATCTTACACTCTTCGGGACCACGCGGCTGGAAGTCCTGGATGACGCGCTAGGTGGGCTCCTCTCCCGCTTCCTCTCTGCGGAGGCAAAAAGGCTTAAGGTCAAGTGCCCTCCAGGGGCCCGTCCTTCCCACCGAGGCCCCGCGGGCTCCTGTGCACGCCGTCAGCTTGGGCCTCGTGCCCAGTGAGGCGCTGGCACAATGAATGGGTCCCTACTGGGCGCTGCTCCGCCCTGGCCAGGCCGAGTTCACTGTGTCCTCCACTTACCTTCCCGAGAGGTGGTGGCGGCACCGAGTGCGGCAAAGGTCGAAGGAATGGGGATGAGCGCGCAGGCGCGGTCCGCCTCTTACTCGCGCCGCAGCACCCGGATGAAGAAGGCGGGGTTTCGGGTACAGCAAAGAAGACACTCAAGGTCACTTTGTAGCAACTTTATTGGCAACTAGCCGGGAAGGACAACGACAACCACCTGGTGGTGGGGCAGGCAGGGAGTGATAAGAGAGAGACAAAATGAAAAACTGTAGATTAGCCCCGGCAGAGAGGACTAAACAGATTTACTTTTGATCTAAGTTGGCTGCAGGATAGTGGGCCTTTTTCTTCACGTTGGCACCTTGTAAGATTTGGCCTTTTATCAGTTGCTACTTCTCTGTAGTAGAGTGGCATCTTTGCTGGTCATTCTCTTCCTCTGTGAAATAGGACTGTGGCTTGGGGGAAGAAAGAAGGGTCATTCACTACTTAACAAGAAACTAAGATCCCCAGCAAAGCAAAGATATTTATTGCAAGGAACCTGGTAAATGGTTCCGGAAGTATGGCGAATCCTTCAGGTGAAAGAGGGCCTGACCTAGAAGTACTGGTGGAGCCTTAGCAAATGAGTAGATCTAAGCGCTTTGTCACTTGGGGCACAAAATTGCCTCTGGGTAAAGTGAGGGTGCTCAAGTTTTCTTCCAGCTCTAGGATTGGAAGAATTAAGGGATTTTAATGTATTTTTTGTAGGACTTGAGACTCAAAAGAGTCTGGGTATTTTCAAAACCTACTCAAATTTAACATTTTGTTTTTGTTAACTTTGGACAAATTATTTTTTTCAGAGGAATGCAGAAATATCTCAGAAAAATGGCTCTTACTGAACTTCTGGTCTTTTTAGATCCTTCAATTATGTAAATTTAATTTAGTAGTTATAACAAATGGCTATCGGAAGTGATATCAACATGTCAACATAAAAGATCAAACATCTAGTCAGATGCGGTGGCTCACGCCAGTAATCCCAGCACTTTGGGGCGCCAAGGCTGTCGGATCACCTGAGGTCGGGAGTTCGAGCCCAAACACAGAGAAACCCTGTCTCTACTAAAAATACAAAATTAGCCAGGTGTGGGGGCACATGCTTGTAATCCCACTACTCCGTAGGCTGAGGCAGGAGAATCGCTTGAACCCGGGAGGCGGAGGTTGTGGTGAGCATGCCCTGCAAGAAGCTGGCTGGGGACTGAACTCCACCCCACTCTGCCTAGAGCCCTGGTATGAGACAACATCAACCCAGAGGATCAGCTTTTTACTCATTAGCACAAAGGTGCAATATTATCTGGTAGCAATCCTGGGGGGATACCTTCAGAACTAACACTTAAAAGTGAATAAGACTTTGTCACTAATCCAACTTCAAATGCAAATGGTTCAGACTTACAAAATGCTAATCATTTTAGGCTCAATCTTTAGCTGGAAAATAGAGATAATTCACAGTACAGTTCAAGAAGCTATTCATACAGTTTTTCAAGTACTCAATTCTAACCTGAAGAACATGGTGTCCTGTGGTCTACAGTAGAATAAACAATAAGGCCCTACTTCAATAATAGATTCTCTAGGGGAAAAAATTATTCTAGGTGGATTTGTGTATAGAGATGGTTTAAATGATGTTTCTATCTCTTCAGCACTAAATCAGTAGCAGTAACTATTGAGGAGGAAGCAAGAAAGAAACCAAGATCTACAGTGGCTGCTTCCAAGTTGCATATGGACTAGTTGCTTATGGCAGGGAGAGACATAGGTTCAAAAATTCAGGCTCGTCTGTTATGTTGAGGGACCTGACCGTGGCTGACTCCATGGTGGTATTCTAGATAGATTAACTCAGACTTTGCTTGGTTTTGCATCCTAAGACTTGCATTACAGAAAGAGGGGAGTGAATTGGAGTAACACTAACCCATGTTGATTGAGGGTGGATATTTGCACTGAGGAAGTTTGAAGTAAAACGGTACCTTCTGAGAAGACTAAAGTAAGGCCATAAAGATGAACAGGGACATCCCTGAGAAGTGTCTATTCCTTTCTGTACTTTTTCATGAACAGTGGGGACAGTCACAGTAAATTATGAGGCATTATAATTTGGCAATATCTGATAAGACTGGGTGATGATGATAGCCTGAGTGATGATGGCATGTTGAAGATAGGACTCGGATAATAAAGAGAAGTATGACAGATCACTCCCAAATGTGCCCCTGTCCGGAAACCACCTGGACAGGAAAAATGCCAGAGAAAGAGAACTGAGGCATCCAGCACATATGAGTGAGGGCTTATTGGATCTCTATCTCTCGTCAAGCCTTCCCAACACCATGAGGAACAGAAATGAGTCATCCCCAGTGAGCTCACTGTGATGGTAAAGTATGGTTATATTGGCGAATTTGAAGTCATTGATGATCACAGAGCTGGGAAAAAAATTGTTGTGAACCTCACACGCAGGCTAAACAAGTGTGGAGTAATCAACCCCTTATTTGATGTACAACTCAAACATATAGAAAAATGTCAGAATAATCTGCTTCTATCCTGCCAGTTTGGTTTTATTGTATTGACAACCTCAGCTGGCCTCATGGACTATGAAGAAGCAAGAAGAAAACACACAGGAGGGAAAATCCTGGGGTTATTTTTTAGAGATGTAATACATATTTACAAATAAAATGCCTCATAGACTCTGATGCTTAAAAAAAAATATCAAAGGTTTTCATTTGAAGCTACGTTTTAGGATAGTTTATTATGAAGTGCTAATATATATTTAGTAATAGATAACTAAAACAGGAAACATTGTCTGCCAAATATTCACTACTTCTTTGAGATCCATGTGAAGGTAGCAGCATCTCTTTTTTTTTTTTGAGACAAAGTCTTGTTCTGTCATCCAGGCTAGAGTGCAGTGGTGTGACCATAGCTCACTGCAGCTTTGACTTTCTGGCTTCAAGTGATCCTCCCACCTCAGCCTTCTGAGTAGCTGGGACTACAGGCATGCACCACCACACCTGCTAATAAAACTTTTTATAGAGCTAGGGTCTCCCTATAGAGCTATGTTGCCTAGGCAGGTCTCTGATGCCTAAGCATAAGTGATCTGTCTCGGCTACCCAAAAAGTTGGGATTATAGGAGTGAGCCTCCATGTCCATCCAGTAGCAGCATCTTAAAATGGGAAATTTCAGTTTAAAATTCCAAGTGTAGCTCATAACTAATCAGATAGAAGGAAGCCCAGGTCTTGGTTACTAACTCCCTTTTCTTGAAGTATTGAGGTGGAGTAAGATTGTTATCATTAACTTTAGTAAGGTAATTCTAAATGACAACATGAAAAGATATATTAATTACCGACTTTTGGACGTTTTAGGCCAGACGCACTGGCTCAGACCTGTACTCCCAGCAATTTGGGAGGTCAAGGTGGGTGGATTGCTTGAGGTTAGGAGTTTGAGACTAGCCTGGGCAACACAGTGAAACCCCATCTCTACAAAAAATACAAAAATTAGTTGGGCCTGATGGTGTATACTTGTAGTCCCAGCTACTTGGGAGGCTGGGGCGGGAAGGTCCCTTGAGCCCGGGAGGTGGAGGTTATAGTGAGACAAGATTATACCACTGCACTGCAGCCTAGGCGACAGAAATGAAACCCTGTCTTTAAAAAAAAAAAAAAAATTAATAGCCTGCAAAAGTTTCACCAGCCTTCTCATGCTGGTGTAAATTTAAAAAAAAAAATTGTTGAAATGAAAATCAGAAATATAAGTTTAAAATCTTCTGGGCTCTATTATTATGTTTCATTTTTCTTATAAAAGTTTTTGTGTCTTATTATTGGCTTTAATTTGTTATCAATTTCTCTTTGGAAAAAAAAAACCTCTGAATTTGCACTAATTTTATAGGACATTCAATTGAGGTTAGCTCAAATAAACACTATGCCCTTTCTTTGAACATTGTGAGGACACAGGAAAAAGGTAAGTGTTTGCAATATAATTGGGGTATTGGACTGACATATATAAAAAATCAGAGAAAAATACAAATTAGTACATGGTCCAGGACAAAGTTGTATGATGCACTAAGGGAAATAGCTTTAGAAAAGAGATTGACTTGGTCAGAAAGTACCTTACTGAAAAGAAACTTGGCTAGGACTTGAAAGATGGGATTATTTGGATAGAAAAGATTTCTAGGTAGCTCTTAAATAGATCCTAACACTCCCAGATCTGCCTACACTGCTAATGAATTTCTAGTATAGAAAATGTTGTCCTTAAACTTCATTTTTGACTATTTTACAAATTATTTAACTACTTTAATGACATCTAGTATACTGGACTAGAATATTTACTAAATGGGCCACATATAATTTAGTAAGAAACTAAAAGTAAATGTATCTCTCCATGTCCTCTTCAGTTACATGAAACAATTTCCTAATAAATTTTATTCTGTCTTTTTCTACTAAGATATGCTAGTTATTGAAGAAAAAAACAATTGTGTGTCATAGTGTATAATTAATATAAAATGACTACTTACATGAAAAGAGAATGAACAAGTATATGGAAATGAAATCAAATCCCTTTGCTAACTCTTGCCTATCCCAAATATAAGTAATTTCCTAATTTTTCAATTTGCGGTGGACACGGCTAGTTACCTATTCAGTATTTATTCTTTCCTTTTTTCTTACTTACAAAGATCTGTTCCCAGTTAAAAAAAAAAAAAATGCTGAGCTTCTCACATTCCCTTATGACTAGAAATGGTCAATGACACGTGAGTTGAAGTTACTTGGTGATGCCCCTAAGAATCTAAGGGATAGATTCAAATGGATCATTCTTTCTTTTCCATTATCCCCTTTTTTTTCATGCCTGGAATACAGATCTAATGTCTGGATAGGGGGCAGCAATATTGCAACCACAAGAACAGAAGTCACACGTTAAGGATGGAGAATCTGGAAAGTAGCAGCCTGAATTTTTCACTGTTTTCTTTTTTTGGAGTAAGCAGCCCTTAACTGCCTATTTATGGAGTTCATTCCACATGAAAAAAAAAATCTCTATTTGGTTAAGTCACTGAGGCCAGTTTCTGTTATATGCAGCTAAACATAATCCTAAGTAATAGATAATTTTATAGACTTACATCTCTGAAGATCTTTGGCCTTTGGGCTGTAATTACAGCTGAAGGGCACTTTATACCCCCAAATTTACATTAATTTACTTCTGTCTTTTCCTCCTTATTTGATGGTATGTCTGCTAGGGACCAATCAGGAGATTAAAAAATACTTGTAATTTGAACAGGGAAAATTTAACATAAAAAAGTATTAACCAGTGAAAGATGCCTAAAAGGTATAGAGTGGACTCTAAGGGGTCCAGTAGTAGTCCTGTAGGCACAGCTACTAACCTTGGCTGAAGAAGAGTGTACAACAAGAAAGAAGCTGAGAAATTTAGAGGAGCATTTGTGGCTGCCACAGGAATGTGCAGTCCACCTGTGCTGAAGCAACTTGCTGGAGGCATGGGCCATAACTGAATTGTGAGGACTGCTGAGGTGAATACTCCCAGGCCTCTCCTGCAAACCAATCCACCGGCTCCACACAAAAACGTCTACCAGAAGAAGAATGTCAAGTCCCTTCCTCCTGCTCTGGCTTCTCAGTGTCTCTCCATCACCCTCTATTGGCAGAACCTATCACTTTACCACTGCCAAAGCAGAAATGCTTGCAGGGTACAGCTCCAGAATAACAAAGCAAGGCAAAAAAGGATGGATTTGTAGCTGAGAAGTCATAAGTTAATAACTAGCACGTAAGTTAATAACTAGATAGTAACATTCTCAAGGGCAGGGATTATGTCTAATGCATGCTATGTCTTTCATAGCACCTAACAGAGTGTTAACATAGTAGTCACTCAATAAATGTTTGCTCAGTAATAAATAGTATAAATGAAGTAATTGGCAATTATTTTATTTTTAATGTATGTGAGTACATAGTAAGTGTATATATTTATGAGTACATGAGATATTTTAGAATAGGCATGCAATGCGTAATAATCACATCATGGGAAATTAGCTACCCATCCCCTCAAGCATTTATCCTTTGTGTTGCAAACAATCATATTATACCTGTTCAGCTATTTTAAAATGTACAATTAAATTATTATTGACTATAGTCACCCTGTTGTGCTATTAAATACTAGGTCTTATTTATTTTGTTTATTTTTTTGTACCCATTCACCATTCCCCCTTCTCTCCTGCCCACACCCCCAACTACCCTTCCTGTCCTCTGGTAACCATCCTTTCATTTTCTATCTCCATGAGTTCACATCCTTTCATTCTCTATCTCCATGAGTTCAGTGTTTTGATTTTTTTATTCCACAGGTTAGTGAGAACATGCGCTGTTTATCCTTTTGTGCCTGGCTTATTTCATTTGACATAATGACCTCCAGTTCCATCCATGTTGTTGCAAATGTCAGAATTTCATTTCTTGTTATAGCTGAATAGTACTTCATGGTGTGTAAGTACCACATTTTCTTCATCCATTCATCTGCTGATAAACACTTAGAGGCTGCTTCCAAATTCTGGCCGTTGTGTGAACAGTGCTGCAGTAAACATGGGAGTGTATACGTCTCTTTGACATACTGATTTCCTTTTTTGTGGGTATTTACCCGGCAGTTTGCTGGATCATATGGTGGTTCTATTTTTAGTTTTTTGAGGAACCTCCAAACTCTTCCCCATAGTGGTTCTTCTCCATAATTTACATTCCCACCAAAAGTGTACAAGGGTTCCCTTTTCTCCACATCCTTGCCAGCATTTTTTATTGCCTGTTTTTCAGATAAAAGCCATTTTAACTGGGGTGAGATGATATCTCATTGTAGTTTTGATTTGCCTTTCTCTGATGATCAATGATATTTAGCATCTTTTCATACAGGTTTCATGTATAAACCTGCTTATCGGCCGGGTGCGGTGGCTCACGCCTGTAATCCCAGCACTTTGAGAGGCCGAGGCGGGCAGATCACGAGGTCAAGAGATCGAGACTATCCTGGCCAACATGGTGAAACCCCGTCTCTACTAAAAATATAAAAAAATTAGCTGGGCGTGGTGGCGCGCGCCTGTAGTCCCAGCTACTCAGGAGGCTGAGGCAGGAGAATTGCTTGAACCCAGGAAGTGGAGGTTGCAATGAGCCGAGGTCACGCCACTGCACTCCAGCCTGGCGCCTGGTGACGGAGTGAGACTCTGTCTCAAAAACAAAAAAACAAAAAACAAAAACAACCTACTTATCTTTTGCATATCTTCTTTTGAGAAATGTCTATTCAAATCTTTGGCCTATTTTAAAATATTTTTTCCCACAAAGTTGTTTGACTTCCTTATATATTCTGGTTATTAATCTCTTGTCAGATGGGTAGCTTGCAAATATTTTCTCCCATCCTGTGGGTTGTCTCTTCACTTTGTTTCCTTTGCTGTGCAGAAGCTTTTTAACTTCATGTGATTCCATTTGTCCATTTTTGCTTTGGTTGCCTGTGCTTATGGGGTATTACTCAAGAAATTTTTGCCCAGACCAATGTCCTAGAGAATTTTCCCAGTATTTTCTTGTCATACTTTCATAGTTTGACGTCTTAGATTTAAGTCTTTAATCCATTTTGATTTGTGAGAGATAAGGCTCAATTTCAGTCTTCTGCATATGGATATCCAGTTTTTTCCAGCACCATTCTTCTTCTCTTTTAGCTAAGATGTGTGTCTCTTGAGACAAATTAGGATGACCTCTAGTATTTCTTTTGTATACTGCAAAATTCAGAGAACCCAAGGGATATTTTAAATTTTGTGGTATGAGTTTAAAATACTTGGACATTTCTGTGTCTATGAAGGATTCTGTGATTATACTCCCATGTGCCTAAAGAATTCATTAAAAAACCCAAAACATTAAAGCCCTTTATGGATCCATTGCATGATCTAGTAAATATGGGCAGGAATGGGACATAGGTTGAGGAAGAACTAGGCCCTAGGCTGAGTTGTGAGGTAGGCAATGTCTGCTTGTGGTCATCTTTTCACTTATTTTTTCAATACCTTTGGTTCATTCCCAGGCCACTTACTCTCTCTTCAGACATCTGGCATCTTTATGGTGGCTCCTGACTATATACGGCTCTTTATGGTAGCACCTACTAAAACTATCTCTGTCTAGACCATGTGTAGCTCCTGAATTTTTACCCATGTAAAATCTTGATCTCTAAATGCTTGTTTCAGCAGCATATATAACAACATTTTAATGATATAGAGAAGATTAGCATGACTCCTATGCAAGGATGACACACAAATTCATCAAATATTCCATATTTTTATAGTATGCTATCATTTATCTCAGAAGTAGAGAGAGATGTATGATTTTTTCTAAGAAGTGAAGAGAATTACAAATTTATTTCTTATATTTAAAAAACAAAAGGTTCATAGACACCTGTGGGAGAAGGACTAGGTCAGAGGAAATAAGAATAGAAGCTGGACTTCTTTGTATGTACTTTGCTTTGTAGATTTAAATTTGGAACCATGCAAACCATATGAAAAGTACAATTTTTAAAAATTCCTAAAAATTAAAAATTAATGAAACAAATGAACTTAACTCTGCATAGTTGGTAGCATAATTACACAGAGTAAATACAAAGAGTTTCTATTAAGGGGTAAAAAGTCCTTGCTCTTCTTCACACATACCGGCCTCCTTGCTGTTTCTCAAACAGGTGAGCCACACTTCACCTCACAGAGCTGTACGTTTCATTCCTTCAACTTGTCATAGGTTTCCCCTGGATATTCACTTGGCTCTCACTTTCACTTCATTCAGGTCTTTGCTCAAATGTCACATCTTAAGAGAGGCTTTCCCCAAATCCTTTACTTATCTTTATATTTCTTCAGAGCTCTTCCTGCTACCTGGCATCATGTATTTATCATTTGTTTGTTTGGCTCTTGTATTAGACTATAAATCTATGAGGACAGAAACTTTGTTTTTTTCTTTTGTTTTTTTAAGGATGGAGTTTTTGTTTTTTTAACTCTGTCGCCCAGGCTAGAGTGCAATGGCACGATCTGGGCTCACTGCAACCTCTGCTTCCCTGGTTCAAGTGATTCTCCTGCCTTAGCCTTGGGAGTAGTGGGGACTACAGGCGTCCACTGCCATGCCCGGTTAATTTTTTGTATTTTTAGTAGATATGAGGTTTCACCGTATTAGCTAACATGGTCTCGATCTCCTGACCTCGTGATCTGCCAGCTTTGGGCTCCCAAAGTGCTGGGATTACAGGCGTGAGCCACCTCTCCCAGCCCGACTTTGTTTTTTTCATTGCTGTGCTCACACAGTCTAGAATATGGTTAGCCCATTAAGAGGCACTCAATGAATGAGAAATGAGCTTGGAGAAGGAAAGGATAAACTGATAACTTTTTCTGTATACATCTCTGTATTATTTGATATGTTATACTAAGCATGAATTACTTTAAAAATTAAAAAAATGTGTTAGGAATGTTTTAATATTTCACAATAATTGATAAAATATATTATTCCCTCCGTGTGCTTGCATTAATTAAACCAAAAGGGAGCATGGCTAAATGTTGAATTTCAGTTCTTGGTGACAGGTTTGGGTGTACTTTTAGTCTATAGCCCTACCCAGTACTCTTCAAATTATATTCCAACTCTCTCTCTGGCTAGGCTATCCTTGTTTTAAAGCAGTGTGTGTGTGTGTGTGTGTTTATATGTGTTTATGTGTGTGGAGTGTGTGTACCTTTGTATCTATATATTGGCTATAGCGTCTTTTTCTTTTCTTTCTTTCTTTCTTTTTTTTTTTGAGAAGGAGTCTTACTCTGTTACTCTGTCACCCAGGCTGGAGTGCAATGGCATGATCTTGGCTCATCGCAGCATCTGACTGCCGGGATCAAGTGATTCTCCTGCCTCAGCCTCCTGAGTAGCTGGGATTACAGGCCCACACCACTACACCTGGCTAATTTTTGTATTTTTAATAGAGACAGGGTTTCACCATGTTGGTGAAATTCCTGGTCTCAAATTCCTGACCTCGTGATCTGCCCACCTTGACTTCCTAAAGTGCTGAGATTATAGGTACGAGCCACTGCACCTGGCCTATAGTTTCTTATATGCGATAGTAAGACGTTATGTGAATTTTGGCTATTTTTTAATAAAATCAGTTGCAAGCATAAATCCTCATTCTCCTTCAAGAAGTTAAATTCATCTATATTTAGTGGACCCAGATATTCAAATTTTGGTTAAGAGATAAGAAATTTCACAACAGTAACAAAATATTTAAAAGCACTTTTACTTTATTAAAATTTTCTGTTACTGTAGTCCCAGTGAGGTCTGTTAAGTTCATATTCCTAGTCAATTCCTTATATCAATTACAGAATTCTAGGGTTTGCATGTGTTACAAGTGCACCATGCTGAGTATGCTTCGTTTTCTCTCCATTTTTGGATCATGGCCCTATGGAGGAATAACATGGTTACACAGAGCTAATCATAGTTTTCTTGGCCGCCTTTTTCCATTACTATTTAAACCAATTATTCCATTAGATGAATAGTCCCAGACTTTTTCTTGCCCATCTTGCCCTTCTAAAAATTTCTGATCTTTAGACTTTGAAAATTGGGTTAGTTTCCTATGTCAGGTCCCCAAGCCAGGGAACTTGACTTAAAGTAGTGATGGCTACGTAATAATTTTAAGTGAAGTATGATGTTCAGAGACAAAACATCAAGGAAACACGTTCTACAAAATGGGGTCTGTAAGTGGAAGCATTAGGATTTGCTTATGGATTGAATTAGATTGCTGGCTAAAATTGCTTTCACTGATTTGAACTAGAAGATAGCTAAGTAAAAGATGCATGTTTTAAATTAAAAACTTGTATTTGAACTTGAAGTAGAAAACATGGTTGGAGGAACACCCATGATCAATAACTACAGAAAAACAAAGCAGAGAACATAATGGTTAAAAGCTTTAATATTTAATTTAGCGGGCCCTATCCCATATGTTTCCCAGGCTAGTCTGGAACTCCTAAGCTCAAGTGATCTGCCCACCTTGGCCTCCCAAAGTTCAGGGATTACAGGCATCAGCCACTGTGCCTGGCCCCCAGCTGCCCTTCTTGACCTTTTAAGGGAATCCTCTGAACTTGTTCTACCATCAGTGGAGATAAACAGATCCCCTAAGAGAGTATAGCCTGAAAGAACCAGTAAAACTTTTTTAAGGCTTCTGTTCTATTTTAGCTTAGAAAAAACTTCAAATCTTTGTTTAAAATTATGCAATGTTTATATTACATTCTATTATGTATCTCATTGAGATAATTTAAAATTCTTTACATTACCAATTAAATTACTAAATTTTCCTTCCTATTATTCTCCAGTAAAACTGATATACTAGGAGATAGGCCATGCTTTAGTATGGTTTTGCTCACATCCCATCCCACCACTGCTTACCTCAAGAGTGCAAGAACCTCAGGATTTAGGTGGAGGGATTTGTTGTCAGACTTTCTTCTTTCTATCTGGTCATCCCATGATCTCTGGCTAACAGGGGGTACATAATATACAACAATACAGACAGAAGATAAATAGTCCATCTTTCTGGAAACTACTAGACTATAGCAAACTGTGTATGAATCCTTTTCTTAAGATCTTAGCAATTTTAACTTCTCAAGAGTTAACCTTAGTCAATTTTTCCCCTCACCCTATTTCCTCACTATTTTTTAACCTCTTGGCTCAGAACATCCAATTCATGCTTTTTTATACCGCATTCTTATTTTGAGTCAGCATCAGCTAACATCTCATCACAGAGCATGCTGAGAGCTCTGGGGGGAATGAACTGGGAAAAGAGACCAGGTATAAGGAGTTCAGGGTAAACTCAGGGCCTAAAGTGGTAACTGCTTTCCCCATGAAGAGACTGTGGCTTCTTTAGATAAATTCTTTGGAGCACACTTTGGTAGGCAGAATGGTTCCCCTCTACCACAAATAATATCCATGGCCTAATTGCCAGAACCTGTGGATGTGTTACTTCACATGGCCAAAGGGACTTTGCAGATGTGATTAAATTAAGGATTTTGAGGTGAGGCGATTAGCCTGGATTATCTGGATGGGCCTGATGTAATCACCAGGGCCCTTATAAAATTAAAGAGGGAGGCTGGAGGCCCAGAATCAGAGAAGGAGCTGTGATGACAACAGAATTAGAGTGGTGCTGCATGAGAAAGACTCCACTAGCCATCACTGACTTTGAAGATATGGAAGGAGGCCACCAGCCAAGGAATGTGGGCAGCCTCCAGAATCTGGAAACGTAGGGCAATGAGTTCTCTCTGGAGCCTCCAGAAGGAATGCAGTGTTGGCAACACCTTGATTTTAGCCTGCTGGGACCCATTTTAGACTTCTGACCTCCAGAACTATAGGGTAATAAATTTGTGTTGTTTTAAGCCAACAAGTCTGCAGTAATTTGTTACAGCAGCAGTAGGAAACTAATACAGTAAACTTTTGTCTGCTTCTAGGCATGGATCATTAATCTGGGAGGACAAACCAAGGAGAGGAGATAGAGCCTTGATTTTGGAATTCAGGCAACTGAGGTGGACTTTGTTATATGGGTTAGGTCATGTTAGTGCAAGGTCAGGGATATGAGCAGCAGGGCCATGCCCTGACAAAATGGTAACATGATCTGCAAAAGCACAGTAGGTATACTAGCCAGTGGGTTGGGTCATAGGACCAGGCTTATTCTGGCCACCCAAAATTTTGGAGAATAGGAAAAAAAAACACATATCCAAGAAATGGACAGAAGTGTACAAGAAGAGAAGGTTGATTATCTCTAGGCAGGTAGATACAGGAAGCTGATATGTAATAGTGCTGCTAAAATGCTCTTAAGCATTAAAGAAAGCTACACACATACACACAATTAAAGCATTAAAGCTACACAACACTTTATCAACTATACTGGCTGTTAAAAGAAGAGCTGGTGGGCATGGTGGCTCGTGACTTTAAGACCAGCTATTCCAGAGGCTGAGGCAGGAGAATGGCTTGAACCCAGGAGGCGGAGGTTGGAGTGAGCCAAGATCATGCCACTGCACTCCAACCTGGTGATAGAGCAAGATTCTGTGTCAAGCGAAAAAAAAAAAAGAAAAAGAAGAAAAAGAAAACCCTGTAGGAACAGGGAAGCTAGAGAAGAGTCATCAATGACAGCGTGTTGGCCAGAAAGGTAATAGAAAGAAGGCCAGGAAATGTGAGACAGTGTCAGTTCAATGATGGGTCAGTTTCACTGATAGCTTACTAGAGGGTAAAAGTCATGGGTTTCCAAATGCACACTTTTTTGACATTGTTATTGTTTGTTTCTTTTGAGACAGAGTTTCACTGTCACCCAGGCTGGAGTGTAATGGCACAATCTCGGCTTACTGCAACCCACACCTCCCAGGTTCAAGCGATTCTCCTGCCTCAGCCTCCCCAGTAGCTGGGATTACAGGCACCCACCATCACACCTGGCTAATTTTTGTATTTTTAGTAGGCTAAAATACAAGGCTGGTCTTGAATTTCTGACCTTAGGAGATCCACCCACTTTGGTCTCCCAAAGACTTTTGATTGTATAGGGGTCCTGTCTGGTGTTACTGGGGAACAGATCTAGATACATTCTTTTATTTTCTTCCCCCACTGAAACCATTCTATTTACACCAATATATTACTGGTGTTAGTCTACTTTTATTTAATCTACTTGTCTTCATCTCGTCTCATTAGACTCTTGTGTCTCATTCATTCATTCCACAAGCATTTTATTTGTTTATTAGATACAATTGCTAAACTGCTTTCTTAAGATATTTATCTGTTGAAAAACCTAGAATAAAACATATACTAATTAATGTGAACTTAAAAGCCTTCTTTTTTTTTTCTCTCCTTCCCTGACCCTGCCCATTATCGAAACCCTCTGATCTGCCCAAAATGGTCCAGTTCCCATCCTCCAGACACCCATTGCTTAACTTCTTTGTAACTCTGACTGCTTTGCTGTAGTAAAGTTCACAGAGATCTCTGAGTCTTCAGTTAGCTCCTCCATATATTAGCAAAATATAACCTACCCAAATACAGCTGAAGGTTAAAAATATAATAAACTGTGGGGAGCAGTACCAAGTCTTCTTTACTGTCTCTGTCTGCTATTGCTGCTGCCAAATTATCTGGACAAACAGCATTACCCTTGATATCTGCTGATTCCTTCTCACACTCAGCTCTTCTGCCTCAGAGTTTTTGTTTAATTTGGATCTCTATCCTGCCAAAATATTGGCTCTTGGCCTACTTGTCCTGTGCTTTCACATCTGACCAACTTTCTCTTAAAATCAATAACAAAACAATTTTTATAATTATATAAGAAATGCATGAATATGAGCTCATAAGTAATCTAAACAATATGAATTATGTAGAGCAAAACCATAGCTCATGCACAGCCTACTCTCCAGTATTGTTTTCCTTTCCAGAAGTAATTATTATTAACAGTTTAATGTGTATCTTTTCAGGTATTTTACTGTGTTTTTATGTGGAAACATATAAATATGGTTTTAATTTTCTTAAATAAAAACTTCCACCTTCTTTTCAATAAGTGGTTCTAGGTAAACTGAATATCTACATGCAAAGTTATGAAGTTGGACCCTTACCTTTTACCATATGCAAAATAACTCAAAATGCATCAAAGATCTAAATGTAAGATCTAAAACTACAAAACTCTCAGAAGAAAACAGGAGAAAATTTTCATAACATTAGATTTGGTGATAACTTCTTGGATATAACACCAAAAGCACGACAACAATAAACAGATAGATGGAACTTTAGCAAAAGTAAAACTTTTATACGTGAAAGGATACTCTTGAGAGAGTGAAAAGACAACACACAGAATGGTGAAAAATATTTATATATCTGTTAAAGTACAAATATCCAGAATATGTAAAGAATTCTGACAGCTCAACAACAAGCAGGAAAATATCCCAATTTAAAAATGGACAAAGGCCTTGAATAGATGCTTCTCCAAACAAGATATACAAATGGGCAATAAGCACATGAAAAGACCACATAACTAGTCACTAGGAAAATGCAAATCAAAGTCACAATGAAATACCACTTCACACCCATTAGGATCGCTGGTATTAAAAAAAAAAAAAAAAAGAAAAACAAGTGTTGGTGAGGAGGTGTAGAAACTAGTACCCTTGTTTGTTGCTGTTGGGAATGTAAAATGGCAGTCATTGTTTGAAAACGGTATAGTCATTGTTTGAAAACAGCATTATTTGAAAACTGTATAATTCTGTGTTTAACTTTTCCTCAGAAAGTTAAACACAGAATTACCATATGATTCAGTATTTCCATTTCTAGGTATAAACTCAAAAGAAGTGAAAGCAGTGACCCAAACAGATACTTGTACATCAATGTTCATGTACCATTATTTACAGTAACCAAAAGGTAGAAACAACCCACATGTTCATCAACAAAAAAATAAACTAAATATGGTATATACATGCAATAGAATATTATTCAGCCTTAAAAAGGAGTACAGTTCTTATGTATGTTACAACATGGATGAACTTTGAAAATATGCTAAGTGAAGTATCCAGATTCAAAAGGATAAATAGTATATGATTCTACTTGTGTGGCATGCTTAGGATTAGCAAATTCATAAAGACAGAAAGTAAAATAAGAGGTTCCCAGGGCCTGGGGCCAAAGGAAATTGGGAGTTATTGCTCAATGGGCACAAAGTTTCTGCTTGGGAAGATGAAAAGTTCATCTTTCAAATGGACAGTGGTGATGTTTGCACAAAATGTGAATGCATTTAATGCAACTGAACTGTACACTTAAAAATGGTTAAAATGATAACTTTTATATTATGTATATTTTACCATAATAAAAAGTATTTTTAAGCTAATATATATTAGTATTCCAATTTCAGTAAACACAGCACAGAGCTACCTCAATCAACCTAGACTTTTCAACTCATATATATTAGTATTTCAATTTCAGTAAACAAAGTTACCTTAATATCTTAAAAATAATATTACAATTTTATAATGGAAATTAAAAACATATTTTAAAAAAAGGAAATGGTATAATAAATTCCCACCTGTCCCCCAGGGTCAGCACTTATCAACACATGGTCAATCTTGTGTCTTCTATTCTTCTTCTCCTCCACATCATTTCCTTACTACCTCATGTGTTTTTGGAAACACATTCCAGAAATCATAATACTTAAATTATAAATGTTTAAGTATGGTTTTCATAAAGACTCTTTTCTGAAAAACATAACCACAATACCACTATCATGCCTTAAATATTTAACAATTTGTTAATATTATCAAATATCCAGCTAGTGTTAAGATATCTCTGATTGTCTAATAAGATCTGAGTGAGTCTATAAATTATAATTAGTCATATGTCCTTTAAGTCTCTTTTAATCTCTGGATTCTCCCTTCCTCCTCTTTCAAATTGAATAGTTGAACAAACTAGATTTTTTTGTCAGGCAGTTTCCTACATTCTGGATTTTGCTAATTTTATCCTCATAATATTACTGAACATGTTCATCTGGACCCTGTATATCCTATAAATTAGTAGTTAGAGTTATAGGCTTGGTCTGATTTGGATTTTTGCTTTCTTCAAATGGTATTCACAGGTGATGTTGTGTACTTCCTAAGTGCACCGTTTAGGAGACACATAACATCTGTTTGTCTTTTTTGTGATGTTAAAATTAATCAGTGAGGTCAGTCTGATTTGTTTATTATAATTCCTGTCAGCTTTTCACTTAGTGGTTTTAGTGGCCATTAATGATTACTGTCTAGATCCATTATTTCATTGGAATTGAAAAATGATAATATTCTTTTTCTATTATTTCTTCTTCATCTCTCAGTTGGAATTCTTTTATAAAGAAGAACTTTCCTTTTTCAATGGTTTTTGTTACCCTATAATACAATTAGAACCAAAAAGCCGGTAGATACTTGCCAAGATGGCCGCATAGGAGCAGCTCAGGATTGCAGCTCCCAGTGAAAGTGCAGAGGGTGAGTGGACGCCGCATTTCCAGACGGATTTTTATTACCCCCAGACCAGGAGATCCCCAGGCGGAGCAGCCCCACGGGTCGCCAGTGCGGCTGTTTGGGCCGGCGTGGCTGTTTGGGCCGGCGCGGCTGCTTTGCCGGCGCCCCGGCGCGGCGGTTCTCCGCACAAAATCCACTGGTCTGTGTGCCCTTTTAACTGGTGAGTGGAGCTACGGGAAGGCAGATTAAAAAGGGGACTGAATCAGGGAGCCAGCCCAGGAGATTCCCAGGCAAAAAAGCGCTACGAATCTCAGCGCCGCTGTTTCAGCCTGCGCAGTGTGTCCCCGCAGGGGAAATCACACAGATCCCGGCGCCTTTTCAACAGGCGACTGGAACACCTGGGAGTCGACCATTCAACTAA